>WOGO01007754.1:0-10981 GCA_015342085.1 Leptinotarsa defecta
AAGGATCATACATTGAACTTAAGCAAGAAGCTTGCCTCAGGCTGTCTCTACAGAACTAGGCTATACCCGTTTAAGAACAGCCTAGTTTGTTTTTACAGATTCTCATATTAGATGCAGAATTACCTTCTGGGGAGTTTGCTCCAGAGATTTATTTCAAATGATTTTTGTTCTTCAAAAAACGGCAGTCCGATACATGTGCAAAACTGCTTCCCGAGTAGCCTCCTTATACATTTTGGAAACAATCTCTTCAAGAAGTGTGTGATTCACACTTCTTATAATATTCACAGTCAGAATATAGTACTGCCAATTCCTACGAGCTTCTTAGTTAGGGACTCAATTATTTTCAATGGTTATTTATTTATTTCATACACTATTCTACAGGATGAACCCAATTACAGAATAGGGAGTAACAGAGGCATTTAGAAATATGTACATACAAATTTGTGATACGACTAATAGAATTAGAATATTGCACATTGTATAAATTAGAGATTTTTTCATTATATTTGTATGTGGGAGTGTTGAGATGAAATGTGACCCTATTCCTAGATGACCATCTAGGAACCCAAAAATTCAACATATGTAACAGAATTAATAAAAAAAAGAAATGAATAATATTTACGCCTTACTTTGAGACTACAAAAATTGTGAGTTTCTACAGTGGGATATGGGCCTTCAAGTTTAAGAGACATATATTTTAAGAAGCGCCTCTGTAGGGCTTCTAGTTGATTTATACGAACCTGATAGTAGGGACTCCATACGACAGATGCATATTCCAGTCTAGATCGAACAAAAGTGAAATAAAGTAATTTCAATGTTGAAGCTTTTTTGAAGTCTTTTGCATTTCTAACTAAGAATTCATAAATGCGATAAGTTGCTGTTAGAGTAGTGTCAATATGTTTGTTGAAAGAGAGGAATGAATCAGAAGTAACACCTAGATCAGTGAGTGTGTCAGGACGTAGTCGTGTAAATTCAAGTTCGTTTTCAGTGAATAAGACCGCACAAGTTTCGACTTCTGAGGATCGTCGTTCGTAGGGGTGCGACAGCTGGTTAACGAAAAAACAGATTTTAAACCTGCCAGTTCAAATTAAAGAAACCATGGTGACCAAGATTTAGAAAGAGGTCAAATGCTTCTGGTTGATGGGGTCTATTATACAATTAAGGAGTATTTTTTGATACTTTCGACTCTTGATACACATACGAACTCATATTTACTCATTTAGTATATTTTTTGTTTGCTATTGTATTTATATTTACTATTTCGTACCCACTTACTCTCCGCCCACCTAAGCTCTGTATTTTATATCTTCATTTGTATTTATCATGTTTGTATGACTTATTTGCATGTTTTTGAAGGATTTTCTCCAGAAAAATCATCATTATTAACAATAATTATAAGACTTTAGCTATAAGATGCATTTTCCTTCTGACAATAAAATATATTCGATTTGACCTAACAAATATACATAGTTTTATATTACTTTATACTTGGTAAAAACAAAAAATACAACCTCCTAGAGTGACTCTTACCACTTTCAATTCATTCATTTTTCAAAATTTTGGGAGGTAAGAAACCCAAGAGAAACCCAATCAGTTCTACCTTCTAGGTGAGTGCCCATAAATTCATTAATAAAATTCATGCTAGTTCTTTTCATTATCGAATGAGCACCCCTACTATCAACTTGGAAATGAATGGAACGAAACTCACCTTCGCTTCGATATCAATCAACTTTGATATATTTCCTCACCCACGGCTAAACATCTTCCAAGGGTACCCCATGAATAGAAACGCTTTCAGAACAGACAATCCTATCATGGTTGGTCGGATAGTGCAGCAAAGGAGAGTGTAAATTAAGAGCATCCGTTTCACCCGCATCCGGAGCAGCAACGAACGAATCCGGTTCTAGGTCGTCACTGCTGCGTTTAGCAGAATCTCCGGTCCCACTATCCTTGCAAGACGACTGGTCTGATATATTGTCCCCATAGAGCTGATGTTGCATTTGAAGGGTGCGACTTCCGTCGGTAGTTTCTGGAATTGGCTGCAATTCCGTCTGAACGACTGGTGTCGCCATCTTCCGACGAGTTTGATAGATAATCACCACCCAAATGATAGATGTCAAAACGGCACAACACACAACGGATATGATGATTATCCCCAACATGTTGCTCGTGTCATAGGTATCTGTAACAATAGAGATTGAAATTACTGTCGTCAACATATTATTGACTTTTTTAATAGAACACCAGCTCAATAATGTAGGACTGTAGCTGCAGTATTTTGTTACTTTACCAAGGCCTATCACAAAATGAAGAGATCTGGAATGTCCCTCAAGGTTCAGTATTGGGCCCTATTCCTGTTTTGATATACATATTTAAGCTATCAGCTAATTTGATTCGGTGAAGCTGCATAATTGGACGGATGATACCCCCTTCTCTAGCATAGCAAAAATAGATGAATAGATAGATAAATAGGTACATTTATTTGACTATTTTCAAATATCTGCAATATGCAAGAGATGGTTTTGGTTGGTTTACTGGTTTTGCTGTGGTCTTCTTTGGTTATAATCTCCAAACGCCACTGAAGATGACTGCCGCAGTTGCAGTTGAAACGTTTGAAGATTGTAACCAAAGAAGACCACGACAAAACCCGTAAACCAACCAAAACATTCTAATATGCAACATATTTTTGCCAGGCACTTGAAAAGAGTAATTAAATGTGATTCTAATTATCTAGGTTACAACATTGAAAAAGAACTTGAAAACGAACAGGAATTGTTGAATGACAGATTTGCTGATGACGAATCATGGCAACAAACAATAAAAAATGAAATCCATCACTGTTCAGTTTTCAGTTGCAACGATGAACCTAGTCCGAGAAAGGGGCCATTTGACATGTGTTTGCATGAAATTTTACAGTAAAAAAAACATACTTAGTGCAAATATGAATCTAAAGAATAATAGATTTCATAATAATCCTGTTAATGTTTATGATGACTTATAATTCCTTGATAATATGAACCACAAAAAATACTTATGCAATTTTGACATAATCACATTTGTAGATAATTCATATTGCATAACAATAGCTCGTTTTCTTGCAATTCAAACTGCATTTAAATGCTATGATGACAAAATGAAGGTTAAATATTTTATTATAATTTATTACTGTCATTAAAGAATTAGACGAGGTTTTGTTTTCAACACCAAAATATACACATAGAGAGAATATAGGAAAGTAAGTGTTTTTCATGTTCAGTGTTCATATAAAAGTATTTGTTTTGAAATTACGAGTATTTTTCTTTCGTGTAATTCAATGTTTATATGAAAATAAATGTTTTGAGAAGGCTTTTTCTTCCAGTATGTGTCTGAAAGTTACTTCTTTGTATGTTAGATTCCCACGTTTTACAACGAAGGAGAAGTAGAAAGCCAAAACCTTTTTTTCCCTTTTTTCTCCCGTCACTCGAATGGTCAGAAATGGGAATATGTATCAACAGGTTGATATCTTTAGCAGCTCCACAAATACCATCAAAATTGAACTGAGTCGCATTATTTCCTGAAACATTTCCTTTGATTATTCTATACTATTTCATCATTATATTGTTTTCTTTTTATATTATATATCATATTATTATTATTGTGCCATGTATTTATTATCTTTAGTTAAGTTTAAGATTTCACAAACTTATTTTCTTTTTTTCTCCATGACAAAATTGTACTGTGATTTTAGCACTATATTATTGTATTGCATTTTATATTGTATTATATATTTATTGTATTTATTATCTTAAATTCAGTTAAGATTTTACAAATTCTTTTTTTTTTAACAAATTGTAATTGGGACTACCCGTTGAATAAATAAATAAAACTGGAATATTTCCTAACGACTGGTCATCACCAGTCTGATTCGGAGGGATATTCGTCTTCGGACTCTGGCATTCGTCACCACTGCTATCTTCTAAACATTGCAACAATTCTTCATCTGTGAGTGCTTTCCTACTGTACACATGTAAAAAGCGTTCTTTTTTCTGCAATCCTGTAGGTTCAGATTTGGCGTCCATGTTTAACGACACAAAAAATAAAAACCGCATAACCAACTATAAGTTAGGCATATACAATACTCCGATCGAGTGGGTGACATCGCTGATAAATGCTCGTATACTCAGATCGAAGTAGTTGGCGGTCAACCTTTTAATGATTAGATCTCTTTGGCAAGAATTTTGAATTATGTAGTTATTAATTCAAAAATGAGAAACAATACACTCTCAAAGCTGAATATTTATAGATATTGGTAATCTTTAATATCTATTGGTTTGTTAAGAAAGTTATTTTTGTAAAAGTGTTTCAATAAATTGATATAATTTCTATGAGACACAGTTTTGTTCACAACCGAAACCGAATGGGCTGTTCCCATGTCTTCATATGGAACTGTTTGTTGTGCACAAATCACTCTTCTAAAAATAACTGAACTTAGATGGAAGATGTTGCCACTTACACTTCATAGTCGGCATATAGCCTTTTCAGACCATCATTAGTTCATTTTTCCTCAAAATCCTCTATATGAAAAAAGTTGGACTCTTAAAGACGTCATCAAATCATTTTTTGAGTGCAAGATCCCTGAACTCTACTGAGATGCTATGAAGTTGCCCGAATATTGGAAGTAGGTAATCAACCAAAACTGCGAATATATAATTGATTGATTTATATTTGAATTAATATTTTGGAAAGAACTTTCTTAACAACCTAATTTCAAAACTTCTTGTTTTAACCATCAGTACCTCTATTCCCATCTTTTTGAAATATTTTATCTGTGCTGTTTCTATTGAATTATGCTCTCCTTCAGTTTATATTTTCACTCAAGTGTTTTATATTGCTGCATATCAATAATTTTCATTTTTTTCACAGGGGCGCGAAGGAACAAGTAATCAAAGGACAAAATCTTGTCCCAACAAAGAACAACAACACTCCACCCTCACCGGCACCGTCTTCACCTCTGTCAGCTCTGAATGTTTCTGTTAGACCCCACTTACACAGGATAGCAAGCTTAGTTAAGAAATAAATTTGTTGAGTATCACATTTTCATTTGTATATACTTTCATGAGACCTGTTAGGCTCATCGCTTCTTGTCGTTGAGATTAGGAAATGTTAGAAATCGGGTGCATCGGACTGAAGGTGATTAGATTCGATACGAACTACCAAATTGAATTAAGGTTTCTACTAGCTGAAAGAATTATTACTGAAGTCGATGGCAGCAAAAACGCCCTTTAAGGTTTTTTTATTAATGAGGTCATAAAAAATTGCATAATGATTGGTAGTGAAAAAAGGGTGCTCGGTGCTGGTGATAACACCACGTTGGATGACCAAATTCCCTTGATCGTCATTCTTGAAAAGTGTTAGCTTATAATGTATGCCTTAATGGTTTGAAATTCTGAAATATAACCAATGCACCTGATTTCACATTGTGAGTAGTGCTAAACATATTACTCCAAGAGTTATTTGGGTAGTACTTTGGTATCTTAGACTTGTAGTGAATACAGAAGGCATACTCAAGACAACAGTTTGAAAGGCAGATCACAAAAATTATTTACATGTCCTTTTATTCAATATTCTTGCCAACTTGATTTTTCGATTTATCTTTATTCAGTTAGTGGATTTTGAATTATGAAGTAACGGTTAGATTGGTCATATAATGAATTTTGATAAAGACAAAAGTTGTGGCCCGGTTTTATATTTCGTTGTTAGCAATCATAATTTCTGTCATAACTGTCAATCCTGATTTAATTGATATTGGTCTTTGCACAAAAAATGATGAGTAAAATTAAACCATCAAATTACGAAAAATTTGTTTTTCAAGTTTTTTTGGATTGTCAAAAATAAAACGACCACCACTTTAATCCTTAACAAACATCATTCATTTATTCCAAAAATCAGAAGACTGTAGTTAAATAATCACTGGCATTTATGAATTTTGACACTAACCCACATGAAATTTTTAGTATTTGACAATAAATGAAACTATTTTTTAATGCCTAAATGATATTTGAGAAGATGCTTGTCTAATTTTTGGCATTTATTAGTTTTCATTCACCTAAAACTAAAAAGTTATTCAAAATCAAATGTGTAAAACAAATTATTAAATTTTTAAAAAAATGTTACAGTTTTTAGTAAAATTATTGTATAAATATTCCATCTAGCTTATTTTCAAGTCTTCAGAACATCTTTAAAATGTAAGAAAAAGTTATTACAGGCTTAAAACGATGTGAATGTACTTATCAAAAATATTTAGCAAAAGGATTAAAAGTGACTATTGAACTAAAGTAAAAATTTCAACTTATTTTTGAAATATACCCATTTTGTTTTAAATAACTAATATATAATATATTTAGTCTTACTCAAGGAATGAAATAGTATTGTACATATATAAGATCATAGTTAGGAAGGTCATATCTAAAAATTTTTCCTGGCATTTGGCCAGTATTTGTAGCTAACTTTTTCGGGGGTGCTTGTGTGCCCTCTATTGGACATCAGAAGAATTTAGAAGTCAGAAATACCCTAGTAGGGTGAAGAAACAAAAATGAGGACAGGTAACTCTTTAACAACATAGCTTCAAATAATACTATAATCACTTGTCAATGCTTAAGTTTTAAATCTAAAAAACTTTTATTTTTTTTATAATCTGGCAATGTTGCTTTCAATTTTTGAACTAGCTGGGTTTTACTTTAGACAAATAATAATTGCATGATTCCTATTTGAGAGAGTGAAAACCCATAAATGCCAAGAATGAACCAATTTTCCCCTTTCACAACATGTACCTATTTTTTGGAAACTAATGTATTCTTGAAGTAATTGGAGACTTCATCTCATAAATTCAAAAAGGCCTGTGATTAATCTTTCAGAAAATACTCTTTCAAACTGACGAGTTTTATAAGATGAAAGTTATTTACTTTTTATTCATAATATTATTAAAAGAGTGATAACATTTAATAAATGTGAATCCTCAAAAGGGTAACCCAGGAGGAGCGAGGCCACTATAAAATCAAAGTAATTCATACCTCTGGAAAATCAAAACACTTTTCATTTGTTAATTGAGTGGGTTTACCGGTCATCTCTGTTTATCTGAAGATACGAATAAAAATATGCTTTTCTTTGATAAAATAAATAATAACTCTCAGCAAAATATTCAGCTGAGTATATTTATTCAGGCCATTAGTAGATTCACCACTCCTGTTTCTTTTTGAAGAAATGTTACCCTTGACTACTTCTTTTAACCATTTATTTCAAACTGAGAATTGTGAGGTCGTATAACACATATCTCTATAATTTTGATCATGTCCATATTAATTCATCAACACTTTTTGTTCTCAGCAACTCCAAATATTGTTTTTTGTAATTATTAAACAATGCCAATGTGTTAACTATTGTTACACTGTTTTAGTGAATTGTGAATACATATAATGTTTTATTGATTTGTACTTGTCCAAAACCTTCTGTAATCAATAATAGCTGTTTGTGGTTTGAACTTGAATTTAGATATTATTTGATTGATATTTCTCAATATTTTCAGTTTCAATTCGTAGCATCATAATATGATCTTGTAATTATGTTTTTAATTCTCAGCAGATAGCTAGGTGATATTAATTTTAGTAAGCTATTTATTTTTTATACGTTTGAACATATCGGAAGTAGTTTTTCTGATGTTGGATAATCATCACTTTTATGTAATATAAATAAAAACAAAATTTTTCATAGATGGGGTTATAAAAAGTTTCAGAGAGCATTTTGTTCAATTCTGCTGAGTGGAAAACTCAACTGAGTTTATTAGGAAGAAAATAATGGTGTGTGTGTTCAAGATAATATCTCAACATAAAATGTTTATTTTTGTCGCCTTCGCGGAAGAAAAATTATGAAATAAGTGTTTATTTGCTGTTTCGGTAAAATCCAAGTAGTTGAAAAGTCTATGAAAATAACAAATTGTATGTATTGATATTTGCATTATTGTTCACAAAACTGATAAATTCATAAGAAATTGATCAGGGTTGTTAGCAAAAGCAGAAATTATTGTCAGTGTTTTTTAAATTGAAATATATGTACTTGATAGATCTGATCCAAAACAGAAATATTCTTGAAGTCATCAATATAAATGTGAAAATGTTTTCATTTTGTATTGTTAAGCACTAGTGTTAGTTTCAAACTGTTTATCCCTTCCAATGACTGATGAGTTCTTCTATAATTTTTTCTTTCTTAATAAATGAAACCGTTGATCATGAAAAGTTCTTAACGACCTCTAGTGCTTGTCATTTCTCATGTGAAGTACACAAAAATGATAATAAATTTTATTCCTGTACTTGTAATTTTCCGTTTTTCAAAAATTTAGCGATGGTAAGTAGACACCTATTCTGTAAAATACAATTGACTGAAGCTTTTACTGTAAATATAACTAGTGTAGAATTACTTATCTTGTCTTTAAATATTATCAGCTTGAGAAAAACTTCAATGTTGAACCAAATATTTCGATATATCATGAACCGTTTAAGTATTTTCAACTTTTGTTTGAAGAGGTAGCTGAGATTTGCAATGTGTTCCTAGACATAGTTGAAACATGATAATCAACAGTTTGAGAGCATTTTTCAAAGACAAAAACTTTGTTGGCATAATCTTAGAGATTGTATTAAAAACTGTATTTAGTTCCCACTTGCTAGGTGATTATTTTAAACAAAAAACTTTCTAGTCTGTTGATACATTATGAAAACTTCAATTGTACACGCTCTCAAGTTGTTGACTACCAGCCAACTTTGTGGAAAGGGATGTAATTTTGAAAAAAAGAATCTGAGCAAAGTTGTATATCAATATGCCATACAAATCAGTTCATTTGCACATCACTAACTTTATCTGCTCCATTAAGACTGCACTTGTATCCAAAGACATAATAACCTTATAACACAGAATCTAACATGTTTGTGATGATGGAAGGAAGAAATACTAGTATGGACAGATGTAATTTATTGTAATTATAACAAAAATTCAATGAATATGAATACAAAAAGCTTAAATAAAAATACCACTATGATATTTTTTTATTTATTAACCTTACTGCTATCCTAAAATTGATATATACAATTCACAGCATTTCATCCATCCATCAAATCCATTTACTTTCTTCTTTTTTGTCCACCACCTGCTAAAATGGTGGCAATTCTAATGAAGATGGTCGAGGTATCCAGATAAATGCCAATGGAACTGCAACAAAAAATGCATGAGAAATGTTTTAAGGCAGTTCAACAACATAGGCATTCATAATGAACTAAAAAATCATCAAAATTTCAACAAACAAAGAATTCATTATTATTTCAAGTTTTAGCGACAGCTGATTAACGCAAAAACAGAACAGACAGATTTTTATCTTGAATATTTTATTTGTTTTATTGTATTTCATTTCACGTTCTATTGTTCAATATATTTGATATTTAAGCTCTCCATTCTGATTCAATTTGTTCTTTCATTGATTTCCAATCATATTAGAATCATTAGAACCATCATCATAAAACATTGTCAATCACTTTCAAACAAACGTTTCGCCAATATACTAGGAAATTTTCAAATTTCAAATAAAACTATCATTGAAATACTCTGGGCCACACTGTATATGAAATTTACTTCTTCATTTAAACTACCTCAACCTTACATGCGGCGTAAAATCGGAGATGTTTATCGACCGTATCGATTTTCGATAGCCACTGATTAGCTAAACCACTCAGGTTTGATGTCTTGCGGAGATATAAATTTTACGGTTATTGATGGATCAACTAATTTTCCTCCGGTTTGTGATCAACCGACTAATTTCGTGGGTTTTTCTTCACAGCTCAATTATGTAAATCTCAAACTATTTTGTCCTTTTGTAGGTTTATGACAAGATGAGATACATTGTCCATGAGAATATAGAGTGGAAGAAACTTGTTAACAAGGACACACATGAAGAGAACAACGAAAGTAGAGAAACAAAAACTGAATTTTGTTGCATTAAAGAACTAACGATTTCCTTATACGAAATTCAACAATTCATGGACAGCAGATCTATCAAATAACTATAGAGCAGTCGTTTCAAGTCGTTTCAATTATATCACAAGCCGTAGAGAAACTATGAGAAGTTCAATATTATTTAACGGATGTTCAATTTTTTTTCTGATTGATTCGGCCGTTACTTGATAAATATCCATAGTAATTTCATAAACTACACCTCTCGATGTGATCTCCACAAACTTTATTTGAAAGATATATCACGACATGTTTCGCAACAGTGATTTTAATACTACATGTTGCTTCTTACGCTTCTTATTTATATACCACATGTAACTACAATTGGGACTACCTCGATCAAATTTCCTATTGTTACCTGAAGTACCTCTTCAATTATGATTACCTGTTGTATATCACCTCGCTTCTACCTCTACCCCTCCTAGGGAGCTACAAATATTCATTGAAAGTGACCTGTTTATTCGAATCCTCATATTATTTACTGGAAGGAAGATATTAAGTGTGAGAAGTTTTCACATTAACATCCTGTATATCAATGAGGACTTCGTAATTATTTTTTAGATGAACCAGCCCAAGGGTTCATCAGCGGCCAAATCCAAAACTACTGGGTAATTTTTTAACAGTTATAGGATTTGATTTTCAAAACAACATAAAAAATTTGAAAAAAATGAAATCTTTATTGAAATCGATAGAACGATCAATGTTGCCTGCATCTCCGCTTTACATGGCCCTTGCGGAAGGTCCAATTTTGGCACACTCTCTCTAATATCGACCGATATTTCACGTATAAATGCTTCAATATTGGCTTCCAGAGCGTCAGTCGTTGCTGGTTTATCCCTGTAGACATAAGCCTTAACATGACCCCACAAGAAATAATCCAAAGGCGTTAAATCACACGATCTAGGCGGCCAATTGACGGACCCCAAACGTGAGATAAACTGTTCACCGAAGG
>WOGO01007755.1:0-10981 GCA_015342085.1 Leptinotarsa defecta
TTTTTCTAGAGGTGATTCCGAATCGAATGAGCTATCGCTCATATTTTTAGGACCCTTATCTCTATTTTTCATGTTTTTGAACTTGTTGATTAGACTAACAGGCTCCATCCAGTAGCATTCTGTCATGTTGACATGTATTATTATTATTATTTTATTATCAAGTTTCACAATATAATTCTAATGCTAAGAATTAAGATCAGTAACATGTGATATACAGTGTAATAGGTTAGAATGTAATTGTATGGTTTGCGTACGATTTTAACAAATTTGGCTTCTCATAGACTCATTTGGTGAAATAATAAACCAAATATGCTAGAAATCATATTTTTTCAACCATCAGCTATCAACAATCGGTATTTTGAGTTGTTGGCCAATGATTTTTTTACACTGAAATTGAGACAAAGACAAAGGTCTAAGAAGTCTAAATCAGCTTCCAAATATAAGATTTTATTGTGCGATATGTCTGCATGGACATGGTAGTATGTGTATCTACGTGGAAAAAACAAACTTCATTCGTTTTTATAATGAGTGAAGATGGTGTAATTATGTTTATCAATGCATTCAGATGAAACAAGCATGTTAATGGAACAAGGACTATATAGGGAAGAACATCCAATAAGAACAGTGAACGCGGCAGGCCATGTACCTACTGTCACCTAATCTATACCCATAAGTTACTACGGTAGACTTAGCTGTTGAAGACACCATCTTTGCAGGCCAAAATAAATCCCTCAGTTTGTGACTTTAGCCCTGAGATCGGGGGCTCCAATAAATAGCTTCAAAGTTGATAAAAAGGCCCCATGTATCAGCTTCTCCTTGTGCTGCCGTAGAAGCAGAGTAACCTCTAAGGCTTTCATGTAGGTTTTTTGTTGAAAGTGTGCCAAATACATGACATAGTTGAAATCACCTCGTTCAGTGTCTAAAACTAAACCACGTTCATCAACCGCTCGGGCATCTGCCCTGAAGACAGATCTTGCTCTCTCGTAATCACGAACGATGCAAAGAATGGGATCTGAAGACACTCCAAACTCAAAAGTCCATGCACCCCTTTTGTCGGGGAAAAACAACTGTGGAACGAATGATTTGAGATGCTCCTATGGAGGTGCATCAGAGTCAGGTCACTAGTGTTATGTCAAATAAGGTCACATACAATACATCAACTGCAAATCAACCTTTTCAGCTTACCTGTTCAAATATATGGAGAATATGGGATCCCTGATTTTTTTCTGTCTGTACATGGCATAGAAGAAAGGTTCATAATCATCATTTTTGATGCCTAAACCAAAAATTCCGTCCGATTTGTGTAAGGACATGAAGTCTGGAACTCCAACCATTTCCACGAACAGGTAGTTTGTTACATTTGAATGGGCAATCTGTGGAAGTCAAAAATATAATATTTATTCAAAGTATATTTTCCAAATGAGGAACTGTTTAAATTCACATCTAGAAGTTTCAGGTATTGTCTACATACTTCGAATAATTTCGATTGCACTTCCAATTTTCGTTCAATTTTGGAAGAAGCTTACGCCTAGGGAATCATTTGAATGAGTGAGATAATCATTAACTTGGAATTTCAATAAAATATTATTCAACACACTATTTTAGTACTTCAGTTACGCTTCCATTATTGTGCATTACCATCTAATCTTCAAATGGGGGCGAAGTTAATGATATAAGCAGGTCAACCTTGGTCAACCCTTCATGTTGTCCGCCATTTCTTCCAATTACGACAAGAAATACGATAAGTAAATGTAGGAACCTTTCATACATAGATAGAGCCTTACTCTGTTGACTAATTGGCTCTTGATTACAATATTCTAGACCAGAAATAGTGACAAAAATTAAAAATAGCCAGAAATTAATGAAATATATAAAATTCGTTTGCTGTCAGTTATCGAATAAATTACGAGTAGACTGCGTAGAGAATTTGGTTTAGCGGTAATAACAAGTAAAATAACAAAGTTAAACAAGTTATTTTTGAGAGCTTTAATAACGTTGTTAATTTGTTAAGTATACCACTCATTAAAAAACTCAGGGGTGTAACAAAAAATATCTGTAACTTGAACTGGACAGAGAGGCTAGATGGACTGCATATAGACTTGTGCACATTGTCAATTGCACAAATCAATTCAATGCAGAGTGCAACAGATTGTTAGTTGACACTCGAAGTCACAGAATTCTGGAAATAACCTCTGATTTTATGCCTCCAACTGTCAACTACGAACTGCCTTATAAAGTACTGTTTCCGAGTAGAGAAGACTTCCAGTAGAAGGAAATATTAAGAACAGATAGTTGTTGGTTAACAGATAGATCAAAAACACGTTCCGGTTCTGGTGCAGGTGTTTTCAGTCGCAGACCCAGGACAAAGATATCAACCTGCCTAGGAACATATGCGACTGTATATCAAGCGGAAATTTACGCTATTGAATTGTGTGCGGAGAGATAGGAAGAATCCAACCTCATACACAAGTCAATAAAAATATTCTCGGACAGCCAAGTTGCGTTGGAAGCTCTTGGCTCCTACCGAGCAACGTCTAAATTGGTAGAAAATTGTCAAAAACGACTCTCCTCGATAGGAAGACTTGACAGATTGTCTCTGGTCTGGATTCCAGGCCATACTGGCCTGGAAGGCAATGAGGCTGCTGACTCCCTTGCAAAGGAGGGTGCTGCAAGCAGCTTCATCGGACCAGAACCTGTCGTTGGCATCGCTTTAGATTTTGCCAAACAAAGATTGAACACCTGGTTGGCAAGAAGATTTCTGGTCTTCTGGCAGATTATTCCAGGATTGGCTCACTCCAACGCGTGATGATTCAAATGACAGATCACTGTCATTTGAATCATCATACACAGAGACTCGGACTGTGTGTGTCGCCTCTGTTTGGAAAATGATGAAACAGTAGAGCACATACTTTGTGTCTGCCCCGCTGGGGACCGAATCAAATTTTTAGAGTTCGGCAGAGCCGTACTCTTACTATCTGACCTGAAAGACCACACACCATACAAACTAATCGGTTCGTTAAGAAGATGATCGACTGTGTATAAGTGTGAGCCACAATAAACCCTTGCGGGTCGCGGTGGAGTGCGAATAGACCCACTACTTTGGACCTAGCCTAACCTAACTTCAACATATGCAGACATTTTCCAGTGATGACATAAATGAAATATTTTTTTTGGAATAAGTCACATCCATGGAATATCCATTGGACGTTTCTTAGTCCAACAATAAATGTCCACTGGATTTCCTTGGTGTTCAAGCAGCAATAGATGTCTGACAGTATAAAGCTATTGATAGCCCTTTGGTCTCATAAGTAAATTTATTGTCAAGTCTGAATTCATATTCACATTTATTAAAGTAGAAAAAGCCTGCTCTGCCTTCCTGGCTTCAGATATTCATACTGTAAGAAGTTTATATGATGTAAGTTTAAGGTTCAATGTTGTTCGAAGTTAAATAAAAAAAATCAGTTCACTTCGATCTATTATTTTATGTATTTCCGATACTGATGGGTGTATTGATTAGTACTACTAAACTCAGTACTGAAAATCAGAAACTTACTTTGAAGATGTCATATGAATAAAATCCCGTGAAGTTGAAATCACCTTCATTCGCAATATAAGGTGTGCCATTTTTCTTCCAACTTGAAGATCGAACATGGTCATATAAATTGTGGTTCTCTAAAAAAAAGTAACAATTATTCGTATCGTAGGAGAATAGGGATTGTCTTTATTTTCATATTTGGAATCCACATCAAAAACCCTTTTTTCAATTTTTTCTATGATCAAAATGTGTTAAATCCACTTCAATTACTGGACAACGAAAAGCAATCACAGTGCATGACGTCACTTGACCAAAAACATAATCGCTGTCAAAGGTTAACGTTTATTTTAAACAATATCCCCGCAATTTCTTCGAATATACTCACATTCTTTGAACTTGATTTACAGTGTTTTCCCATGATATAAATTGGATTGGATTGGATCATCCGTAAAATATTGACCTTTATTCGTGAATTTCATATGCATCGTAATGAAAATTAGCCTTAAGCCCCTCTACTTGGATGGCTTAGAGCCTTTAAGCCGAGCTTCAATGAACGCAATTTAGCTTTCTGGCTGCGGCGATGACTAACAAGTCTCACTATAACTTACAATATATTAGATATACCTACAGCATTCAACCTGCCGTCCTTTTCATTGCCTAAAGAAAAAAGTTCACTTTTTACGACTGAACCATTTGCTGAACTTTTATAATACGTAAATCCTCCCACTGATTTATATTGTGACAACGTTCTTAAAGACGAGTATGGTGTATGATGTATTACTTTACATATATTCATTATATATACATTTTCCATATATGTGTATATATATTGAAAATGTACTTCAAATCTACATATTATATTTCTTATTCGCTGATTCCATGCCCAGTTATTCTATTTCTATTTAGTTTGTTCATTATAAGGACATTTTCTGCTTCTGTGTGCCAGAATTGAGTATTCAAAATATGGAATATTTTGTCTATAAACTCTGTTGTGTTTCTGATGGGCATCATTTACTTGAAGAATTTCAGCAATTTTCAGGCGTTGTCAAATGTATTTTGAAATCATCTAAAGGAACAATTCGTTCAGACCACTCTCAACTCCCTACACTGTAGGTAGGATATAATCCAACGCCTGTGTGGTATTAGCCAGGAGAGTAGTTGTTTTGTGATAGGTGTCAGTCCATTAACCTACAGTAAAGGGAGTTGAGAGTGGTCTGAATGAATAATTGTTCTTTTAGATGATTTGATTTATAACCAGTCTTCAAGTATGCCCACTGACTATATGTGAAATGTATTTCAGCCATTAGAAAGCTTGGCTTTCTGAACTTTTCCAGACGAGCGTAGTGGATCTTGGAGCTGCATGATATACGGAGAATACGCAGCAGACCGATTACTGGGAGTCATTATTTTTACGTAAAACGAACTCTGTCGCAAAGTCAGCCAGAGATTGAACAGGAATGTTTCCTGGTAAAATAAAGAACTAGCATGCATGAGACTATGAACTAGAAAAGCACTTTGGTTTAGTTCACAAGTGCCATTCCGCAAATTTTGAGTTCGCCTTCACTAGAAAATTATGATTCAATTTCATCCCCCGAGTAATTTTCGATTTGAGCCAAGTTGTACAAATAGTTTGAAAGTTATTAAAAATGTAACCACTTACAATACCAAAATTCTATCTGTAGAACATAATACAACTAAAATATGATTTCTTGAAATGGTTCACATTAGTAAGAGTCGGAATTCTTCAAACAAAAAATCGGAAATACAAAATTTTTGCAAAAGTTATAATTACATTTTAACTTTCAAATGATGAAAAAATAACAATGAAGACTAAAATTCGTGAAGAGAGGTTACGAGAAGTAACCCAAATCACAGGATGTGCATGGAATACTGTTTATCACGTTATATTTTTCTTTAGACGTGAGAGAAGGTTCAGTTTGCGAATAAAGGTGAGAAATAGTTTAACAACACTTCGTACAAATTTGATATTTGTGATAACTCGGAATATATTGTGTAATTTAGGTATTAGGTTAAGAAATATACTGAAATGGGGAATATCGAATAAATTCATTATGCTCATTATCATTGTTTGAAGGTAAAGAATTATTGAATTAAGGAAACAATTCTCTATCTATAATTTAAATTTGATTATTTGAGTTTGTCATATTTGAATATATATTGGAATTTGGTGGATGAGATCACTTGTAAATCTTTCTTTGAGAACCAAAATTTAAGTAAGTTTTCATTCTCAAAAAATTATGAGAAAATTGACCTGATAAATTTATTACTACATATAGATTTTCTATACCACATGGTCTTAAGAACGCTAACTCCAAATCTGATAACTCTCATGTTAAGGAAAAGCAGATGTTCATCTACCTCTTCCCCACACGTGAATTGTAGGTGGTGATTGTAAGAGTTGAAGGACCTGAAAATGTTATCAATTTCATTTATTTGGGGAAATATCATATTCTGAATCATTCGAAATTTTGGCCAGTAAATCATTTAAAACAAAATTTAATGAAATTGGAGATGAACCTGGGAGTTCCAAAAAGCTGTTTATAATATTAATTGCTAAACTCAAAAATATTTGATTCAAAAACAAATTTGAGTAAAATGAGAAAAAATGTGTTGTCTAAGGTTGTATATTGTGTAATTTCACTCCAATGGTACTTTATTTGTGAATAAAAAAACAATATCAAAACATACAATTTTATTTTATTTATATCGATCGGGTAAATGAAAATGGTTAATTATCCAAGTGAAATGAAATGAGTATCTAATAAAAAAAAATTCCAGTATTATAAGAAAGAGTCAAAGTGCCAGTCACAAATTTTGCATTTGGTTCATTGGGAGAAGAAATGGAAGAAACAACAGGTCTCGTCGATAAAGATGGGAGCGTTATTATTTACTATTATTAATTTATTATTTGCATAAATATTCAACTGATAAAGGTAACGTTACTATTGCTATGTATGAGCAGGATTTCTTGAATGAATGTCAAGATCATCTAAATAATCTACACCATACTGAGAAATAACCCTGTTTGCACATCGCAACAAGAAGCCAACAAATTGATTTCTGATTTGTGGCATATAAAAAATTGATGACAAGATTGCTCCCCGATTTTGTGCTTTGCCCAAAATTCATAAACCATCCTTATTAATGAGACCTATTGTTTCTTCCGTTTCTTCGCCCAATGGACCAATTGCAAAATTTTCGACCGAGAACTGAAAAACAGAAACGTTACTATTTTCAGACTAATTTCCTATCATGAGGTTCTTTATCTGAAATTCGAATTCTCAAGAATTCGCAAAGAATACATAAAAGAAAGCAGAATTCAAGTTTCGAGAAGTAATTTCTCAATTTTATTTCCTGATCAAAATGTACCAAAAAAATGTTAGTGCTGAAAAATAGTTTTAATAGAAGAAAATTAGGAGAAAACTCACCACAACCAGGAGTTGGTACTTTTGTGCATTGTTTAGACATAACCCAGGATACGGACCACGCAGTGTCGAAAGCCACATTGAACGTTTGTCCTGGTGAACCCCCTACAATCACTCCATAAAACTCATTCTGAAATATAAATCATTAATATCAGCATTATGATTGTTGAGGATTATGCTGTCGAAGTAAAATTCAATGACACATGATACCACGTTGGTTTGAAAGAATTGTGTACAACGTTTATCCAAATTCTAATACAATACAAGTATTTGTGATCCAACACCAGACAGCGCTGTTTTGGCCCGCCAAGATCTCATCAGTGGTGCTAGGTTGAATCAATATATGGGACTGAGTCTTCTGTTGATCTGATATATGTATTCAATCAAAAAATACTAATTATATTCAATTGACTCAACCAAATAGTTCAAATTCACCAAGTTGTTAATCATTATCTGGTCACTCACACGACATTTAGGATTTTCCCAAAGATTTGCAGTTATTGAAATATCAACAAATATACAGGGCTTGATCAACCCTTAGACTAATTAGGCTGAATCCTAGGGCGCGAGGATCACGGGAGGCTCGCTGAAATCGTATCTTCGTATGCACTATACATTTAGCATCATTGTATCTACTCTACATATTTCAGCTAGACCGAGACAAAACTCTAAGACTAAATGCGCTGTGAACTGAAAAAGCTTGGTCTCGATTTCAACAATAAATTTTGAATTTTTAAAAGCGTGCGTAAAACAAACACAGACTGGTCACTCGAATCAGTCGGTGGTCGAACAAGTGAGCTGGCAACATAGCAGCTCGCCGCATGCCATGAAACACATTAACGTCGTGCGGGGACTCCCCGGCGGCTAATAGTATATAGTATAATTTGCCGTTGCCCAGAGTTGACAACCGTAGCGGAATTTACTCGACGGTAGTGGCGTAGCGGATTTGAACATTAGCGGAATTTTCTACAAATAATCAATATTGAAAAAAATATGGAGGAAGAGGCAGTAGACAGCTCTCGAAGCTGACAATTGAATGCGCAGTCAAAACGTTATAGTCTTAGTAGCTGTGGCCATTACATGATAAAAGAAAATAATATTTTTGGATATTTTCATTACTATCATAAATCATATAACCTCCAATATCTTGGAACTAAAAGTCTCGACTGTCTCGAATATTATGAATTATATGGAACAAATTACAGTGCAAATGGAAGATAGCTCATCTGATTGTAGCTCGAGCGAAAGAGCTACCGCAGTTGAAATTGACGGGAACGGGACATGTTCAATAAAATACAAAAAGTCTCTAAAACAAACTTTTTATCAACATTGGTTGTCTGATTCCAATTGGAAAGGATGGATTAGACCTGTCGCGAATGATCGTTCGAAAGCTCAGTGTGACTATACGTACGTTAACAAATTAATATTTATTTTTACTTTTCAAAATCATTATTTCAAGCTAAGAAATATTTGGTCGAGACGACAGGTTTCAAGAATTACCTGCTGTAATTTTAGAAAATTAGGTACCATGTACTAAGTAGCGCGGTTGAAAATTAACATGATCCTGATTACTGACATTAGTTACAGTTCAGTTTTGTGGTATCTGAACGGTACACAAACTACAAACTGTAAGTTATATGGTATTTAATTTTGGGGAGGGCACATGCGCGAACTGATTTCGTCAGATATACAAGCGTAGCGGCAGTAGATATGAAGCAGTGTAGCGACTTTATAGTTCATCCAGTTGGCAACTGAAAGTAGTTCGATAGTAAAAAAGTCAAGTGGAGCAGAACACAGAAAAAAAAGCAAAAGTCAAGAATCCTACACGGACTTCTTGCGAGACCATTTGCCCATTTTTTTTTCTCAATATTGTTGGCTGTGGTGCCCACTGAGACGCCATTGAACCTAATAATTTCAATCCAGTTCGTACTCTCTGGGCCACCCTCGGCCTCTTTTTTTTAATACGGATCTGCATACTTTATGACACTTTTCTAAATAACTTTCAACGCTATATCGTTATATCATACAATGTCATTCAAAGTTGATTTTCAGGTAATTTTTTTCCTTATCCAAATTTCTTTGGGTCGGATCTGTATTACATTTACCTTTAGTTTAATTAACAACATGCACATTTCGATAAGAAAATCAACTCACTCATCTTAAACTGAATGGATTTTATCTGAATCAAAGGAATAAACAAGTAACATTTACATATTGCAAAAGAGGAGAAAAATTTAATTCATAATAAATAAACGAAACTATCATTTATTTGAAAAAAAAATAATCATTCAAAGGTAAATGAAAATTATTGAAGTAAGTGTTCGAAATGTTCCACCATTTTGTAAAATGCACTTTGAGGTTCTGGAACCCAAACTTCTTATACATTTGCTTATTTCGTCTCCTTGAATAACTTGCAATGCTTTCTCAATTTTCTCGCGAAGAGTATTGTAAGGTGTGTAGTATCATTAATTTCATTTTTGAGATATCCCCACAAATACAAATCCAGCGGATTCAAATCCGGAGATCTGGCAGGTCATGCGGTAAAAGTTCGATTATCTGTGACTATTCTTGAGTTGTGTAGACCATATCTGTCTTGTTAGAACGATGGACCATTACGCCGATACCGTATAGGAAGATCATCCAATATTTTTTTTATAATTTCTACATATTTTGCTCAGGTTAGGTTGCCGTCAATGGAATAGGGTCAAGAAACCGCACCATATAGGTATTCAAAGAAAAACGATATTGATGTTACTTCATGAATCAAGTGAGGATTTTTTGTTGCATAAAAATACGTGTTCCTTCGATTGAACATGCCAGAATTTGTGAATGTCGTTTCGTCTCCCCAAATGATATTGTGCGCAAAATTGTTGTTTTTCCGCACCTTCCGTTGAAACCAATTACAGAATTGCAACCTTCTTTCAGGATCATTACGATATAGTTTTTGCACGGCTTGGTATTTATAATCACGGTATCCGTGTCTCTTGACTATTTTATTAACGGCATTTTTTGATAAATTGCATTCATTGGCCATAGTTGTCGATCCTATTTCTGAATTGATTCGAATTTGGGCCAGAACATTGACAGGCTCGTTTCGTCTTACATACGGAACTCTTGGTTCAATGAATGAATTATGTGCAAGTAACGTTGTAGATAAATGTCGAAACATTTAAATATTCGGTGTTGTTCTTTCATATAAATCATCATACCTTTGTTTTGTGCTTTAAACGAATTCCTATCTAGTTTTATGTACACTTCGTACATATCTTTTTTTTATTTGGTATCTTACTATATCGAATAAGTTTCAAATTGAAATAACACAGAAAAGTATTCAATGACATGAAGTTCTTGTGACACAATAATGAACGAAGTGACAAATAATATGACATTTCTTGTTGGGCCTTCTAGGTACTTTGTAATTATACATTCAATAAACCTAGATTTGTATGTATGTATGTAAGAAAAAACAAGTCTATCAACGAAGTCTATCAAGTAGATCTAATGGCCGATTCGTAGAGCAAAAATTCACTTTGACTTTTTGTTTTACTTTTACTTTAATAATAAGAATTATTGTCTACACACATACCTAGCTGCAGTATTCTGCGATTTCTCCAAAGCTTTTGATTGTGTATATCATGAACTTCTTTTGAAAAGTTGAACTACTATGGCTTTAGAGGAGTGTGTAATGACTGGTTCGGGTCTTACTTAAGTGATAGAAAACAATTAGTGAGATCAAACGAAAAACTATCACACACTAAGGATATCTTATGGGGCGTACCACAAGGATCAGTACTAGGCCCGATTATTTTCCTTATTTATGTAAATGACCTGGTTACTCTCCCAATTCGAAGAATTTTTACCATCTTTGCGGATGACACCACGCTCCTTTGGCATGGAAAAAATACTTCTAATATGAAAGAAACTATCTCTAGTGATTTAGAAGTTGTGAAAAAATGGTGTGACGCTAACTACTTGTGCTTTAATATTAAAAAAAAAAAAA
>WOGO01007756.1:0-10980 GCA_015342085.1 Leptinotarsa defecta
CCTCAGGCAATTGCTGTCCCTAGGGCCAGAGGCCCTCGGGACGCAAACTTTGCCATCGGTAATTAAGGCCCTCCTAATTCCCTTGATACATAAATAACTATTTTGATATTGTAATCGATTATTATAATCCACAATGAGTCATTTCAATTTCCCGCCTTCGAACGGTGAACGAAATCTTTTGCTGAATGTTGAACTTTTTTTTCTGTACTTGTCAATTTCGCCCTGAAGTTTTAATTTTTTCAATAACAATTGTGTGCGGTATGATTACGAAGTAGATTTAACTTCCCCTCGCTGAAATTGATAACTGTTTATTAGTACGTAGTTAAAACAGACTAAAGTATATATAACTATTTTGATTAATGGAAAATGCAATTTTTTATAAAATGATTCTTGTTGCAGATAACATGAATGGCTCTGGCGGAAACTACAATGGATCCCTTCACGAGTCAGGGGGGCGCAGTCCTGCCAACTATTCAAGACCCTCTAGCGCCCAAAGTACTCTCAATAGGCCTTCTGTCGATAGTCTTCTCGACGAACTTAATTCTGGGTGAGTTGGAATGTACTGAAAACACTTCCAGAATGGTAATTTTGAATAGCTTAAAATGAAAAATGTGATGTGGTATGACGACTCGATATAAACATTTCTGCCAAAATAAACAACGGTATAAAAACATTCACTGTCAGTAATTTTTAAAAATTATCAAATATTTGTTGTTTGATTTGTGGAAATCATATTAACGATGATAAGTTCCATTTGGACATGAACATGTTCTTTAGAAGAGGTTGAAAAATGGTATGTTGACCTTTATCATTTCAAGTATATGAAAAAAGTTAAAACATTTGAAGTGGATGGAAAACAAACGTTATGTCTAGTGAAAAGGGAAGCCGTTGCAAGATTCATCACAAGAATGACTAATTTTGAGCTCTAGCATGCATTTACATTGTATGAGAAATTTAGAATTTGTTTTGATACTTGGGGCGCTGATATATAACTTATTTCTGACACATTCTTCGTAAAACATCAGTCTAAAATTGAATAGAAATAACTTAGGAACAATTTAGTTTATTTTGGGTCTAATGAAAAGTTGAAATAGTAATAAAAAAATTAAATCGAGTTATACACGACGTTCAGGAATAGTGCTCAAAAACATCTTCAGGAAATAACCAACACAGTCTGGTGAAATGAGAAATTTAATATCTGTAAGATATGGCGTGTTTTCCTTGTTCTTTACCTGCGGGTTAGTTTTGGGTGAACTTACCAATATAGTATTAAGGGGTCCGAACCTAAACTTATCCATTTTTAGAAACGAACAGTATTTCATGAAAAGTTCCGGGATACATAAAATTGTTTCCTTCACAATGAGTCATCCGAACATGATTTTGCATATTTTCAATTTTAAATAAATCTCCACTGAAAAAATTCATCCATAAATTTTTTCTACTCAATCACTTGCCATCATATTTTTTTCATATCATCGAAATAAACAAACAAAAAAAATATTTCCACAGAAATAAACATTTAGGATGATTTGTGTTTTTTGATAATTTCCCATGTTTCAAGTTTCAAATCGGTACATCATTCTTATACACTTGTCGGAAACACCAAATCGTGATCACCAAGTGATCACCTGCAAGAATATATTCTTCCTCTTGAAGATGATCACTTGGTGATCGAAACACGTGTTTAGGTGTTAAAAATAAAGATTTGGTGTTGGAAAAAACTTCAGTAATGTTCATAGCTACACCAAAGGTTCCAAACAGTGCATCACAAGTATTCAACTATATATTATAAACATTTTTTGGGAAAGTTTTTGGCTTTTTACTACTCCATCTTGATACAAAAAAAATTTGGGAATCTTCCAAAGAAAGGAAGAAAGTAATCAATTTGAAAATGAGTAACTCTATATATGGATGTGTAGATCATGCAAAGAAGCAACTTTCAGACACAAACTGAAAGAAAACCCTCCTGAAACAGCTACTTTCATATAAACATTGAATTACACGAAAGAAAAAAAATTCGTTCGAAACAAATACTTCAACATGAACAATGAATTATACAGAAGATACTTTTCTCTACTCAGTTTGTATTCCAAACATTCGTTATGAAATGAAATTCAGATATCATTCACAGGAGTTCTACTTTAAATGAATGGTAATGAATAGTTGGTATAAATAGAATTCAATACCAATATATTCATATCGTTTGACGGTCATAGTTTTATTGATGATTTTGAATGTTTTTAGTAAAATGTACTTGTATCTCTTTCAGTAATGTGATATATGAGGGTCCCAAGAAGGTTGTGATTACTGTAAAGGAAACGAAAACGGAGACTGGTTATCCAGGCGAGACAGAATTAATCTCTTCCCAAGTCACCGCTACCCATAGTCCGGCAGCTTCAACAGCTACTAGAGAGCTTGATGACCTAATGGCAAGCCTGTCTAATATCAAGGTAAGTAATTTTTATTCCTCTGCCTACTTTCTCAATTATAGTGAATTATTTACCTGATTGTAGAATAATTACAGCTGATATCGATTTGGAGCTTAAAGTATTGGAGCAGCACGTGGTTTGAAGCTCTGATTTTAGTCACAATTCGAAAGAGTTTTTAGGGATACAGTCATAGGCTTTTGATGTATCATATTGGCTAACTGATATTTTAGTTATTGCACAATAATAAAGTGACAGTCATCAAAGTTTGATTTACAAATTATCAATCAAATTAAAAAACATTATTATTTGACATATCAAATCGACAAATATTTCGAAGAAATTTTCACAGTCCGGATGAACTGCTTGCCAATTCCAACGGGTCTAGATCCCTCTATTCGGTAGCTGAAGCTGTTAATCAGAACTTTACAAAATCCACAAATCCACCACCATCACAAGCGAATGGTTCAATTGCAACAACAGCCATTGAAAAAGCAAATCTACTAGCTGAACAATTTGCGTCCCACTTCACAGTCGATTTTCTGGGAAAGGCACCACCCACTATTCCCACACTAGAAGCCACAATGCCGGAAATCACTTTTCAACAGCGTCTTGTCATGCGAATTTTGAAACAGCTCAATATCAAGAAGGCCCTGATGAAGTGCCCGTCATCGTACTTAAAAAGTGCGCAAATGAACTCACACCAGTTATTTGCAGACTTTTCAACCTGCTTTACAAGAAAGGGGTTTTTCCTTCTTGTTGGTAGATTGCTCGCGTTCAGCCTATTCCCAAAAAAGACAAGAAAAATCTTTCAAATAACTATAGACCAGTCGCTTTGCTATCAGTGATATAAAAAATCATGGAGAAGTCGTGAACCACCATATCCTCAAATATTTGGAAGGCCTTCAACATCTTGAACGATCATTAATATAGCTTTCGGAAACAAAGATCAACAGGTCTTCTATCATATGTCCTCTATTTGGAATAACGCTATCGAGAAACATGGAAAATCAAGAGCTGTTGCGCTTGACATTTCTAAGGCCTTTGACCATGTATGACATGAGGGTTTGCTGGCCAAACTTTGATGCTATGGCTTGTCAGATTATTTTTGTGTATGGCTCTTCAGCTTTCTAAAAGAACGTTCCCTGCAAGTGGAAAATAGTGGATATCTCTCGAAAACTTTCACCATCAACGTTGGTGTTCTTCAGGGATCCATATTGTCTCCAACCCTCTTTTTGTTGTCAGCTGCGGATGCATATCTTAATGAGGATCTAGAAGTGATTTCGAATTGGGGTGAAAGTAACCAGGTTCTATTCAATGCCACAATAACCCAGGCATCGGCTTTCTCCAAGAAGATAAATGTATCCGAACCGGATGTGGGGTTAAAATGGACACCATTATGTCTTGGCATAATCATGTCGCTGCAAAGGCTGCTTTCCAAAAGCTTGAAACAGTCCGAACTGTAAACACCTCAGCAACTTTTGATGCTTTATAAAGCCCAAATCAGACCTATTGTTCTCATGTATGGAGCTCTGCCCCCCAAACATACCCTGAAGTTGCTGGATTCCATCTAGAAAAGAGCCATCCACCTGATTGGAGACGCGAACATCACGTGCAATCTTGATAGCCTGGAACTTCGAAGAAAGCTTGGAAATTTGTCTCTCTTACTTTCACGGGAAGTGCTCAACTGACTTGGCATATTTGATTCCACCAAGAGCGGTACATATCAGAAATACGCGACGGACTATGGCTGCTCATTGTTTTGAGGTTCAACTCAGTACACTTCGAACTTCATTGTTTGAGAACTCTTCCTTTTGGAGAACTGCGTTTGTTTGGAATGAACTTCCTGAGCACGTTTTTCCAAATGTATTTAATCTCCAGCGATTCAAATCTAATGTGAATCGCTACTTTCGCACAGGCACCGCTCTGAGAGCGCTTTGGGGATTTTCGTGTAGCGCTTGTGTATATCCTTAAAAAACTTCCTAAGGAAGGAAGCAAATCAATTTCGAAAAGGTAACTGTAGATAAAGATGTGTAGATTCTGCAAAGAAGTAACTTTCAGATTCAAACTGGAAGAAAAAGAGAAAAAAGAAGATATTTTCATCAACATACACGAATGAAAAAATACTTTCGAAATAACTGGTTTCATATGAATATTATTACCCTCCGAAATGAATTATTCTGTTGATGATCAGTGAATATATTCGAAATCTTGGAGGGAGACAAATCGTCAATTTTTTGTCTTGACGATCTTTTGCCATTCTTGTACTCCACGACAGATAATTTTCAAAAAAGGGTTTCTACCACAACGAGCGCTGCATCAAATTTTTTATTTCTCCCCAGTTATTCTCCCGACGCCTGATCACCTCAAAAATCCCCAGTAAAAGACAAACGTACATCGCGTGAGTGTTAGCCGATTAAGTGATTTATGAAGAGCAAATTTAAGTGCTCTAGTTAGCCTTCCGTCGCACGTAACTTATGTTGTTCTCGTGAACGAGCAGTACACACATGCCACTTAGAAGAACGAAGAATGTAATTACGAACAAGTTTGCATATATTTATGAACACCTTTCGCAGAGTGTGACTGATTTACCGAGTGCCGTATTATTCTCGTGGATGCTGATAGCTGAAGATGTTTGTACCGCTTGTCATTCCATTTAACCGAAGTCCAGTTGAAGTTGTCTAGTTTATGGTTGTCT
The DNA here is from genome assembly GCA_015342085.1 of Leptinotarsa defecta. Lineage (NCBI taxonomy): Eukaryota > Metazoa > Arthropoda > Insecta > Coleoptera > Chrysomelidae > Leptinotarsa > Leptinotarsa defecta. The sequence continues at coordinate 5,125 of WOGO01007756.1, forward strand.
TATTGAAAACCAATTTTTCGAATAAACAATTTATCACACTCAGACGAGTACAAGACCCGTTAATTATTTTTTTATTTACAAAACTTGTAAACCCCTTCTTGAAAGTGAATGTTCACAAACTATTTCACTGTGCAATATAATATTTTGCTGTTACGCTTGATATTTGTAAGGCTTTTGGTCATGTGTGGCATGAGGGTTTGTTGGCCAAACTTCGATGATATGGCTTGTCGGATCATTTTTGTGTACGTCTCTTCAGATTCCTGAAAGAACGTTTCCAGCAAGTGGCTCGATGGATGTCTCTCGAATACTTCCACCATCAACGCTGGTATTCCCCAAGGATTCATATTGTCTCTAACCCTCTTTTTATTGTATATCAACGACTCACTGGATAAAACCAAGAATTTTCATTTGGATTCCAGGACATCAGCTGTGGATGCACATCTTCACCGGCAGCAGGAGGTTGCATATCTTAATGAGGATCTAGAAGTGATTTCGCATTGGAGTGAAAGTAACCAAGTTCAATTCAATCTCACAAAAACCCAGGCATCGGTTTTCGCCACGAAGATTAATGTCTACAAATCGGATATAAAAATGTCAATAACAGGAAAATCATTCGGGGTGTACAGATCTTTTAAGAACCAAATTTTCATGATTCTTTCAAGGGTGTAAGTATCTAATTCGTGATGATAACTCAAAGAGCGATTTATAAAAAAGAAATTAGATGGAATTGCCTCACAGTTTCAGTAAAACCGATTTTGGGTTTCTAACGTGGTATATAACACCTCTCCGAACCGGATATAATAATATCAGGTCAGACAAATTCCCCTTTCTGCTTCGATAAGTTTGTTAGGGGTTGAAATCAACACCAATATGTGTTGGCACAATCATGTCCCTGGAACTACAGACTGCTTCTCAAAATCTTGGAACACTCTTCTGAACCAGAAAACTGTATACACCTCCGTAACTTTTGATGCTTTATAAAGCTCAGATCAGACCTTTGAAGTATTGTTCTCATGTATGGAGCTCCGCCCCAAAACATACCCTGAAGCAGCTGGATTCCATCCCGAAAAAGAACCATCCGCCTGACTGGAGACCAGAACATCACGTGCAACTTCGATAGCCTGGAACATCGAAAAAAGATTGGAGATTTGTCTCTTCTCTATAGACACTTTCACGAGAAGTGAATTGGCACATTTGATTCCACCAAAAGCGGTACATATCAGAAATACGTAACGGACTGTTGCTACTCATCGTTTCAAGGTTCAACCCAGTACACCTCGAACTTCACTGTTTAAGAACTCTCTCATCTGGAGAACTGTGTTTATGTGGAATAAACTTCCTGAGAACATTTTTCCAAATGGATTAATCTCCAGCGATTCAGTTCCTGCAGTGCTTGTGTTTGTTCCTTAAAAAAACATATCTCACCATCGTATATCACGAAGTTTGAAGTATATGTTCGCTACATCAACCCATTGAATAAAGTGGCACCTAATTATAATTGTATTTATATACATTCAGAGAAGAATTCAAAATAAGATTACTCATAGATCAACAGTAATTATTTTTTGTTAAGATATATATTCCTATTTCCTTCTCATAGAACTATTTATAACGTATTCAAAAAAAATGAGATTTCAACCTAAAAGTTCACAAAATCGCGACACGTGTTTTGCTATACGATAGCATCTTTTGGCATTACAATATCCAACTATTTATCAGTTGATTATATTATTATTAATATTTTCGAACAAACGATATATTTGGAAGAGTGGAACATAGCCTACAGCTAACCCTGTTTCTTTTTGTGTGTGAAATTCATTTTTATACACATCATTATAATTATAATTATTATTATCATATATGTTTGTTGAGGGTGTTTCTAAATGTTCTCAACGAGACACCAGTAAAAGTTCTGAATCATTGAAATCATTTACCGAGTCTGAGCATACAAAGATATCATTTTTGTTTTTTCCGAATAATGTTTCAATGTCATTTTGTTTTTCATATTCCATATGAGAAATGCTCATTCAATTAATATTTCTTATAAATACTATTCGGAGAAGAAAATAATTGTTCCATATTGTTAAAGCCCATAGTATGTAAGCCTGCAAACTACTTGATATTGAAATATTTTAAACATATTCCATTGAAAAAACAAACAATTTCCGAAAAAAAAAACCTTATCATGAACACATAAGCACCAATGTTTTTTAAACTGGAAATAAATTCTTTTGTCATGGAAGGTATTGGAACAAAATTTCTCATGTTTAGAGTTGCAGCTTATTCACCAATGAAAACAAACAACTTAAATCGTTAACAGAACCTAACCTAACCTATATAAGTACCCGTTTCGCTTCAATGGGAGGTTTGCAAACTAGATTACTGATGTTCAGAATTTAGAAACAAACTAACATTCAAAACAAAACTGTTTTCAAGTAAACAACTGAATGCCATGATTTAAATCAATAACAATCGCCACCTGAGAATTCGTTATTCCTTATCAGCTTAATGGCGATAAACCACCAACCTTCAGATATTATATTAATCCAGATAGGGCTGGCGGCTTTATTGACAACCTGCCAATCTAATAAAACCAACATAAACATACAACAATGATCTTCCAGCGATCTACAAGTAAATTTATGACGAAGTCGAGATAAGATGTTTATTATCATTTCCTTTAGTGTTTGTCTTTCATTACGACCCTCTTTCTTATACAAACAATCACTGGCTAATAGCTAAGAGTATTAGACACTTGCTCTTTGCTCCATATTTAATCATAAAATATAATCTTGAACATAATCATTTTTGTCTCAGCTGATGATGATAAATTGTTACCCAAATATGAAACGATACTGTACACGTATGAAACAAAATAAATATTTTGACTGTAATGTGCAATAGAGTGAGTGTTTGGAATTGAAAGTGATGATCCATGCCTATATTTGGTGAATACGATACGAACTAGACGTAGTTCTTTAACAACTGCTACATTGATGCATCTAGTACCTCACAAATCCAAAACAAGCACTGTTCCCAAACACCAGAACTGCAACACTATATTCGCGTTTCACCAACACCCGTTACAACAACCAAGTTGGCGTTTTCAGGAGCAGTTCTTGCACGCCAGAGGTTCCAGTTCTACCTTTCATTTTATTATAGTACCTCACAGTCTGATTTTTTTTTCGAAGAATCCGAAATTTCACGTATCATTTCAGAGTTCTTTATGTATGTATATAATTTATTCGTCAAAGGGGTTTGTTAATCTGATCAGGATTCATATACACCCCTTTATCTACTGATACAAAATTCAGGGTCTAATGTGTAAATATCTTTATAGTGAGTATGGTTTCAACTTATATCTACTAGAATAACAAAATATTTAGAGTGTTACCATTTGAGAAATTCCTATGATATCGATCATACGAGTACACCTTTCTTCACTAGTCAGTTGGCTGCAGTACCTGATTTATTGGACCTTCCAATTCCATTTTATCAGTCAGTCAATTCAATTAAACTTGCAGTTGTCCCCGTTCATCAGAGCTAGAGACATTCATCATGAAGCATTAAGTTCAGGGAGCGAGATTTAATTACCTTCAAGGTAGATTGCAGGATCGTTGTTTCTGATTTCAAGGCATCGCATGACTATATTCACACCACACCATTGACCGCCATGGAAATCCTTCCAGATCTACTTCCTCTCCACATTTTTCTAGAGAAAGAGGCTATACAAACAACATACAGAACTTTGCACGTTGCCAATTGAACAAAACATGTTTATAAGGAGCGTAGCAGACTACATGCTGATACTAAAATTTACATCATTCCTGAAATATCCTTCAATTCAATGCCGTCAACTACGATCTGCCTTGTTCAGTCCTAATCCTGATTGGAGAGCACTGGATTCTCAGGGAGGCGGAAATAGAATAAAAATAACTGTATTGGTTCTGAATGAAAATCCACAAAATCAACATGAGGGTATACTATAGCTTACTTTAAATGATTATATAAATACTATTCAATTTGGTGTTATAAAATAAATGTGTTGAGAAAGAAAGTACAAATGAAGGTTAATTTTACATAGTAGGCTAATATGGATCGGAGATTCAGAACCGATCAGATTATGTGCGAAGCATTTCAGCTTCAGGTCTATCCACATAAATGAAACTCTTTGCAATGGAGTGAGTGTTATGAGTACAACAAGCAGTCAACTCTCACTGCACAGCACCATACCTGCCTTTGTAGAGTACTTCATGGTAATTTCCTGTGATAGCAGCACTACACAAAAGAGAAAGGTTAGTATATCTTCTGCCAAATCCATTTTACACATTTCTCTCCTCGAATAGATAGCTGGATCAGAGGGATCAAAAACACATCCATGTTGTGAGACAGGTGTGTAAACAGTCATTAAAGGACATAAATATCAATCTGCCGGAGACCCATGCGACTGTAATTCAAGTGAACTATTGATTTATATGTGACGATATTGGCGGGAACAAACCACACAGATAATTCAAAAACATATTTTCAGTCAAGTGGATCTAGAGGCATTTGGCTATAACCAAGCAACTTTCAAGTTGGTATTGAATTGTCGAAAAACATTTCCAACATTAGGAAGACCTAACAAAAGGTCTTGATTCCTTAGCACACTGGTCTGGAAGATAATGAACCTGCTTAACTTCCTTGTAAAGGAGAGTGCTACAAATGGTTTCATTGGACCAGAACTTATTATTAGCATCCCTTCGGGTTTTGTCGAACAAACAATGAATACTTGGACTGTAAGGAGGGTTTAGACTTCTAGCAAAATCGAAATTGGACTTTTCCATCGACCTTTTCTTTAGTATTTTCACCTTCCACAGCGTCACAAATTTGAAAATTCTAATAGAGAACTTTATGAAAGTGTAGAAATTACTTCAATATTTAGAATTGAAAGAATGTCAGCAGATATTTTTAGACTACATCAGGGATTCACCTAGGTTGTCTGAAAGGCCTACTCGGGTTAGTGTCGTCTAAATGATCAGATGAAGACACTTGGATTGTCGGAAGACAGTGCAAGCCATCTCTGTGTGGAATATATTGAAACAATGGAGCATATACTTTGTGCTTCCTCAAAGCAGGTTTGAATATCTTTTCTAATTTATTGAAAACTTTTCCCTTACCAAAACAAAAATGCTGTCTCCCGACGCGCGTTTTGCTAACCAAGTTAACATCATCAGAATTTAACTATCATGACCTTCCGATGATGCTAACTTAGTTAGCAAAACAAGCGTCAAGAGGCAGTTCTTCCATTTCAGTATGAGAAAACTATTTCAAAAGATATATTGTATGCTAGAGAATACAATTCCACCTTTCAAGATTTTTAATGTTTGAAAGTATTAAGTAACAGAATTTATGTTGAGTTTTAATTGGTGTGATCAATTCAGTGTAGGATGGAATAGACCTTTCATTTTGCACCTAACCATACCTAACCAATGTTTTGTCTCCTGATGCGATGAACATATCTAAAGTACGTTAGGTTAGGCTTGGTCCAAAGTGAGTAGGTCTATTCGACCCCCTACCGCAACCCTCAAGGGTTGATTGTAGCTCACACCTAGTCACACTCGACCAAATAAAACCAGCTTCTTAACGAAGCCGACTACTTTGTATGGTGAGTGGTCTTTCAGGTCAGATGGTAAGATACGGCTCTGCCGAACTCTTACAGACCTGATTCCGTCCCCAGCGGGATAGGCATGAAGTATGTACCCTGCTGTTTCATCATTTCCCAAACAGAGGCGACACACTGTCTTCCAACAGTCCGAATCTCTGCATATGATGATTCAAATGACAGTGACCTGTAAGAAAGCCTGTTAGACATCG
>WOGO01007757.1:0-10977 GCA_015342085.1 Leptinotarsa defecta
ATATATATATATGTGTGTGTGTGTGTGTGTGTGAGTAAGTAGTTTCAGAAGTACTTTCAACTATCACCCTGTTATTTGAATCCCTACTTTCCCACTCACTTATATAAACGAAACATTTATTATATCCATTAAAAACATCAGCAACCTTTCGTGAGAGGAAATCATTCAGTTTATGGGAAATATTCTAGACGTATATTTCAATATAATCGTTCAGTATATACAGCAGTTCAAATGCATTATGGAAGTCTCTGAGGACATGTCCGAGAACTAACACTGATGTAGTCAGAATGTCATATAACATATTGTTCTTATGAAATTGTTATATAACAATTTATTTGCATTTCTGTTCCTTATGGTGAAACAGCGACATCTAGGAAAGATTCAAAATATTCAAGTAGTCATTGTCATGCAAGTTTCTCAGTGTCGTTACCGCTTTACCAAAACTGATTCGAAATTTGGCGAAGGCGGTCGTTTTATACAGGCCGAAGGAAGTATAACATTTTAGTTTATTCAATTTGCAACATTGTTACATATAACGACAATAACATGCTTCTGATCGAAATCGACAATTTCATAGCATAATTTATTTATTATTTCAAATCATCATACACGTTTTAAAATTAAACGTGATCCAGACTCTTGTAGATAGTGAACTGTTGGTATTTGAAGTTTGTATCATGATTATTTGCTACTTTGATCTAGATTTCCTGAATTTCGACAGTTCCATTGAAAATTAATTAAAAATAAGTAAATTTTTGTTAAGATGCTAAAATGTGGCTGCTTTTGGTATTCACGATAGAAAACAATGTCCACCAATTGAGGTTTGAAACCATCTGTGGTGTATGCAGGATGTTTTCCTGGAGGGCAAATGAGGAAGAATCCTATAATAAATGAACAATTCATGTGCGTTATACGTAATGAAAATAACCTGAAGCGCAGTCAGTGATGGATAAAAATCAGTTTGAACTTTTTTTCATGTTTTCGACTATTCCCTGAAGAGAGGAAATTTTCCCCCTTTGCCGCTTTTGTTTAAGGACCTTAAAATTATACCCTATTAAGTCAAATAAGCTGAAGTTAGGATGTTTATTTGCCACTCCCGCACGAATTCGCGGATACCTACCTATCTTCGAAGACACCTGATCCGAATTCGGAAGATTTCGAGAAAATACTACAAAACTGGCAACACTGCTAAAAGGATTGCCCTCGTCCCTATGAGAGGGAAGTTGTGACGTGGCGGTCGTTACCTCCCCATCGATCGTATCGACACGAGAATGAAGGTGAAGGTCACGAGAGCGTCGGGACGCATCGCTACTGGAAGTTTCCTTGTTCCTGTGTACAGTGTTGACACATGTTCTGAATTTCGGAAGTAATAGGACTTTTCTGTTTTTATATCTTTGAATTTTTTCTGTAGTAACTCACATTATTCACACAATGTGGTTGAAGGTGCTGAAAGAGCGTTCAGTAGTAGTAGTAATTGTAGATGATGAATATCTAGTGATTATCGAACACAATGCTCCCATAGGGAGTGAAGGGAGTGAAGTTTTTGAGCTGGTGACACCAAAATTTGTCAGGGGAAATATCGTAACCTATGGATTACAATTTTGAGGCGTCGTTTTGAGATGAATTCAATCAAATGCGAAGCTAAAACGTAGCTTAAAATCTTTTCTCATTTTTTGTGAACTATGTTGTGGCAACAATGTTTGTCTTGCAAACTTGTGTACCTCCTGATATCAGAATTTTCTTCGCCCACGCCATTTTCAAATTTATTGAAATATTTTGAAGCACTTCCATGACATTGGACAATTTGGGAAATCAAGTGGAAATACTTATTCTTTCATTAGAAATTTACGAAATAAAAAGTAATTGAAAATTAAGTTTATTTCAAAAATTAATATAACGCAAAATTATGTTATAATAATTTCATATATACACGAAATAAATCAAAAATAAATAAATGACCCCTAAATTGTGTACTCAATTTTGTATACCTTTATACAAAAGTTGAAAGCAGTTTGGATCGAATTATTTTAAGTTGAAAGGAGCCTTAAAAACTTCTTTCTCACCTCAACAAATGTTAGGTAACTCTAAAGACAATATATCTATCATCTATCTATATCTATCTATCTAGCTATCAAAACTGGCTTCAAAGAACACGTAGCACATATCCGATTTCGGAGACCACAAAAATCTAGTATCACTCTATTAGATCTGGAGTAAAGCCATAGCATAAATAAAAACTGTCTAAAATTGTTGAGAACAGTAGATTTTTAATCTTTTTTAAAGTCTATAAATAACAAAGTGTGACATGAGAACTATGATGATAAAGTGATAACGGTGATAAAAGTCTTATTCAAAACATCGTTATCGTTATATGAATCGATCTGTCAAAATGAGTGTAAATTTTCAAACGAAAAAATTTCCCACGAATTCCTTTTCGAAATAATTCTGTATTTGAAAGTGTAATTGGTTGGCCGGTGCTTGCGTCGAGAAAAGTGTTTTAGTTCTGTTGTTGATTTTTTAAAGTTGATTGAATGTTCTTCAAATTATTTTTCTCAATTAATATATCATAATTTTTGTTACTTTGTTGAGATTAATTTTTTGTAGGTGAATTTCAATCATATTAGAGAGTGATCGTGAATAATCTCTGAGGAGAATGCTTTGCATTATCATTGTACAGAAAAATAATGCTTTCTGTTTCGGTTTGCTAGCCTAGCGTGCTCAAGGAACAATTCAATAATTAATATTTCTTTCATTTCCACTTGGAATTATTGCGGACGCGCAAATAATTAAAATAATCGCCAATTAAATATCTTAAGATCTTTGTAATAAGTTATTTGAATTTTTATGCTGAGTAATCCCATAAACCAATTACCTGCGTCGAAGTGCACGCTCAATTCGATTATTACTTACATTTATCGGTGATCATTATCGGAAGAGAATGGATATTGATTGAGATCGGAAATTGAAGGAAGCATTTTTTGCTCGGTTGCCATCATATTTTCGAAATTATTAATTTGAGAATGTGTTATACTTATACTGGGAGAAAAATACCATATATGCACTGTGTATAGACCCACATGCATAAGACGTGACTGGTGAAAAGTAAGAACTGTTCATCGACTCAGAACACATATATTTTGGAAAAGCCCGGAGATACAGATTGCTACTTTTTTCAACACACAGATAGAAGATTCAGTAAATATTCAATTTTCAGTTCCATGTTTTGTCAGCAATCGATGATATCAAAGTAATCATGAGTTTGATGAACGTTTGTTATAATTCATTTCAAATCCTCCATGAATACTCTAAACTGTTTTTAATATTTATGACTTTCTATATGTGATGCAATTGGCCGATACTTTATAAAAATCCATAACGTATTCAAGAAACACTTTATTGTGAGATTTTCACAATAGAGTTTCACAAAAAACGCAATACATGTTTCGCTATACATATATCTTCTTTAGGCGTGTGTTGACACGCCTGTAGAAGCTTTTGTATAGGGTGTCTATATACGCCTGAACAAGCTATCGTATATCGTGTCTATATATGCCTGATGAATATATTGTATATTGTGTCTATACACGCCTCAAGAAGCTATTGTATATCGTATCTGTATACGCCTGATTAAGCAATTGTATATCGTGTCCGTATAAGCCTGATGAAGCCATTGTATATTGTATCTATACACGTCTGAAGAAGCAATTGTATATCGTTTGTGAATGCGCCGGATGAAGCTATTGTATATTGTGTCTACGCACGACTGTGTATTGTATATCGTGTTGTATATCGTGTCTGTATACACCTGTATAGACAGGATCTGAAGGTCTAGACACGCCTGAAGAAACTATTGTATAACGTGCCTGTATACGCCTGAGAAAGCTATTGTATATTGTGTCTATACCCGCCTAAAGAAGCTATTGTATATTGTATCTATACAACCCTGAAAAAGCTATTATATAGCGCAATCGACACGGAGAGTGAACTGGATACCTAAAAGTAATGATATCTATTGTTCTAGACTCCAGTTTCATAATTGGCTGTATTATCTTCCATTTATAGTGAAATTATATAATTAGGACTACTTGGACATAAAAACCATTGGAAATAATTTTCAAATGTATTGATCATAACAATATTGAACCGAAATGACCTCAAAAAAATATCCTGAAGTAACTATAGTCTGAAAACCATAGCCTTGGCACATATCCTGAAAAAAATCACCCACTACTTATGTATACGCTATCAACAAATTTCAGAACGGAAGACAAATCAAAGAGAAGGCATCAAACTCAAGAAGTAATCAAAACAAGAAGAGATTTACCATGTTCTATCATTTACAACGCTGATGTAATCCCACAATCAACATGTCCTATTGCATATAAGAAAGAGAGAGAAAGAGAGAGAGAGAAAATAACTTCTCTTCTGTTCCCCTCTTCCAGGACAATAGCGATGAATTGAGAAGGAGTCAGAAGCCAAGAATAAGCATTCTCCGACCTAAATCAGCATAACACAACCCTGAAGTGCTTCATTACCACTGTTGGCATTGTTGGAATATCGTCAAAAAGAGCAGTGAAATTGGATGCCTCATTGATATTTTCTCGTCAAACACCACGAATCACTGTGTCAAAATAGTTGTCTCATTATTGGAGTACTTGGTGAAATGTAGGTGTGAGGAGTTGGGGAGAGGTTAAAGGCCAATCATTCCAGCTCGTTCTCTGAAGGTGTCAGAGCTTCAGAGGAAAGGACCTGACCAGCGAAACGATGATAATAATGAATTTTTTTTTATATTGTTGACCTTACTTCAAGCTTCTGGTGGAAAATATCTCCATCAATCCTCAAGAGTGGTGAAAGATCACACATATGCTAACGGTATGAGATTCCAAACTGTGAAATGGTTCATCACAAAAAAGGACCATCTGGCTGCTTGAAAAATAACATAACTGCTAGGTGGAACAACGCTATTCACTTTCACTTTAGGGGAGAATTCTCTCCCCGGCAAGTAACAGCACAAACTCCGACGGATCTGGTCTGGGAAGAATAAAGCTTTCACTAATATGATTGTCATTCCACTCCTACTAAAAACTCTCAGAATAATGAAGGGAGATTGGGATCAGCTCTACCAACTTGACGTGAACTTGAAAAATGATGCAACCCCATAGCAGCTTGCATCCCAAAATGTTCGTTCCACGGTAATACTTCCTCCGTCAACAGGGAAGGCATAGTCCGGAATAGGCCGCGTCCACGATAGAGCAGAGGTCGAACCATTTCCTTCAAAGGCAACTGCCCGAGTGGCTGTTGATCTTAGTTCAGTTATCGACATTGAACGGGGTGACCAAGCTAATGAGCCCAATAAAGTCACATGTTAGTCGAAAATAGATCACGAACACATAGGTGAATAGAACTGATAATATTTCTAGATCTTTGGGAAAAAAGTCCAGACGCCACCATTTTGGCAAATGATAATAACAGTAATAATGATAAGTACCTCATTCTTGGATCCAGTAATCGCTCATTTCACGGTATAGTAAGTGGCCATTGGTATGGCCAACCAAATTTGTCGAGGCTTGGAGACCCGCAAACAAAATCTCTACGGTGAAAATAATAACAATGATATGTTTTCCCCAAATGATATTTGTTTCTCTTCCTAGTATGGTTATTTGGTGAACGTAGTCATTAGGAAAAGTCGATTTCTACAAAGCTTTCTTTCAAAAGGTGTCAGAATTGTTTTCTAGCTCTTTTCTTTTTGACTGAATTTGGGTACACAACACCTTTAGTGATTACCAAACAGTTGACATAAAAATGTCGCCATAGCACACTTGCTATTGAAAAGAAAAAGCTGCTGTTCTCGCCGTTTGCCTGCCAGATGTCGCATTTACAACTACGCGCGTAGGCGTTGAGTGTAACCACAGAGTTATTATTTGATGTGTGTGATATATCAGCATCTAGGAAAAGTCTGACGCAAATATTTTACGTAACGTGTCACAACTACACCTGGTGGGATGGAAGGAATCGCCACACATTCTCGTAAAAGTAATTTTAGTACAGACAGAGACTCAAATAACTGCGGTTGACCGACTGCCACGTGAAAAATAGCCCATCAGCTGTGAATGCGCTCGAAAACAACGAGAAATAAATTATGAGTTTCGCGGTATCAGGGTCGGTCTGCTTTAGATTCGTGGTAGAGGATTCTGAATTTCATGCTGTGAATAATGTATAGAAATAACCTGATATACTCTAAATACAATACGTAGAAGTTGAAGAGTTCGGAAAATCGCGAAATTGGGATTTTGACATGTAAATTCTGCTACTGCTACACACATAACTGATAACTGACCAATTAAATGAATACTATGAAGACTGGATAGTAGTTTCAATGAATGAATATCAATAATGTTAATAATGCGATTACGCTGTATTTTTTCATTTTATAAACTTTGGTGTAGGTGTACTGACAATTTATTTATTTATTTATTTATTTACTTATTCAACGGCAAATCCAATTTACAGAAACATATTTAACAGTATTTCCGAATGCTCATGTCTGATGCCTACATTACAATTTACAATTTTACAAAACATTCAGCAAAATGTGAAATACAAAATATTGATAAATCCTTATGTCTAGTGACTAAATTACTTAAAGATGAAACAATTCTGGAACTTACAAGGAAAAATATGTAACAAATCTGGTAATTACAAAGAAAATGATAAGGTATTGAAAACCATCAAAAACGATATAATCTTTTCTATTGATTTTTAAAGACCTGAACTGATACATTAAACAGATCTTAGTTATCATGATATGATTTCCCAGCTTTAGAATACGAGAAATCGGACTGTTCAAAGCATAATTGATATGGAAACAATTTATAAGAAAAATGTCGGGATTTCTTGTATCTTTTTGTTAGATATGAAAAGTTATTAGTTGAAGTAGTCCTGGGCAGTTTAACTCACTTTCGAAATTGTATTGAAGTGTTTTGGTTATGTTTGCAACAAAAATAAAAAAGGTTATTGGGTTTTTTGATACTTCATTTTTTCAAGTCTATTATAATGTTGATGCAATTTATTATATTATTCATAAGCTATTCATTTCACGAAAATCACGTGGAATACTTTCTTCATAGGGCCCGGTGAATTGAATTCAATTGGTTTTGGGGAATTTTTCAAATTTCCAATTGTTTGAACTCAAATTGAGACAATTTTCAACAAACATTTCCCGAACTATAACTGTCAGGACAACATTGTATTGAAGTGATTCTGAGTAAAAACATAATTGTTTTTTGTAGACTTTTCTGACACAAAATGCGATTTAACAATTTTCAATATTTTCAGTAATTTCGGAAATAATGGAAATAAATCTCCTGTACTGACAATGTTGTCGCAAAAAGTTCAATTAACTTTCTGGTAGTACTCAATGATATCTTAAAATTTGGTTTTATAATATTTTCAATATCTTCAGCCTTTTCGAGGACTTTCGACTTGGACTGAAATTTCTCGAAAAAATGCTAGATTAAGATAATGTTATTTCAACTAACGTGATGAATGTTAGCAATTTTGAGTCAATATATTTCATTTTTCGTGAAGAAATTGAGAAAAAATATGTTATCCAATAAAAAAGTTAGAGTCCGTTTCAAATTTGGAAATAGTAGGGATTCTCCTGGGCCAACCCTGTGTTAGATACAACGTAATTCTCGCAGATTAATGCTTTATTTTGACGTGGGAGATGTCTGTAAAAATGTTCTCTTTAATCTACATTTCTCCAATAAATTTCACGGAATCCAACACCGAGCTTTAATTCCCATCGGATGATTTACTGCCAAAATAAAACAGATCACCAAAGACGTACACTTTGATCTCGCCACTTCATCGAAGTTCTAAACTCCCTCGGAGCTCATAAAACATTGTAATCTCCTTTTGAATGTGACATTTCGTTTTTCATTTTTTTTGCCATTCGGGTTCAATACACCTACACTGGAGGTATTCCTTTGAAACGGATTATTCAAATTTTCCGTTATTTTTAGCTTATTTCAAATGAATTCGAACTCTCGAATATCAAATATGACACTTATTTTCACCTAGTGTTTCAAATTTCAATAATACATTGTCGATAACAACAATCCGACTGATAAAATATAAGAAAAATGAAGAAAAATCAAAATGGTGGAATGAAGATACAAAACAAATTTCAAAATAAAAAAAATAATTCGAAAAAATTCACAGAAACGAAAAAGAAACAGGATCGAGGCCACATATACAAATAAAAAGTGAAGTAAGGAAGGAAACAAAAGAAGATAGGCTGTAAATATTTGGTGAAGATTTATAAGACACAAAAATCAATACAGAAAATTCTGGAGTATTATACAAGCTATGCGAAAGAACAACGATAGGTAGAAAACAGTGAAAATTACTCAAAAGCATGAATTAGGCTACATGAAGCTACAAGTTTGGTTAGAAGTTCCATTTTCCTATTGAAAATGATCACTTGTTGATCTAAACACGTGCCTTAGAAACAATTTGCCCTGTCTTTTCAAGTTTTTCTTTTTCCATATTAATAGAGGGGTGGAGAGTCTGGAATGTTTTTTAGAAAAATAATTTCATAGAGAATTTTATAATTCTTTGTGATGGAGTTGGCCGAAAGTTGATGAATATCCATAGGTGATGCTTTATGGTGTGAAATTTTCACTGAAGAGTTTACAAAACCGCAAAACGTGTTTTATCATACAATATTCTTCATGCGTGTCCAATATGGTGTTATTTAAGATATCTGTTACTTCCCTATTGATAAACCTCATGTCAACTCGTGAAGAAGTTCAGGAAACAATTTTTATTAGTAACGTCTTTGAATGCTTGACGACATGACGCTAGTATCACTTCTCATTCGCTCGTCGCACAAATTATTGCGATTTCATGAGATGACTTTATTTTCAACACCCATGCGCCAAAATAATTACTGAGTAGGTTTATCTAATACGAATAGTCTGGATCTCAGATTCTATTCTTGAAACGGTCGCTGTTTGGAATTATCATTTTCATACACGTGTCACAATTATGTAATTTAAAATTAGGCCTCATATGAAGTACAATGCAGATTGCTTCCACATTTGTCTTATCGTTGAATAATTCTTCTGTTTCACGATATTTAAAAAAAAAAAATTCTTAATCATAAATAGAGAGTAAATGGATATCAGTTCACAGATTCACATTATACTTTGAATTTTAAACGTGACAGTGTGAATGAGATTTGACAAACACAATAATTATGAAATCACTCAATTCTTATTCATTTTATTCGTAAGAATGCTCCTTCCACCCTTGATATTTGATTTGAATCGATATTGTGTCATGAGCAGCTAATACTTTTCAAATTGCGCGCCAAATTTAAGTTGGCAACAGTTATATTGGTACTACTGGAATATTTCTTAGAAAGATAGTCAGTATAAGTAAATAATAATCATTAGGAATTGTATTGAACATGCACCCTTCAGTTATTCCCCCACAAATGATAACTCTTTTCATAGACATGTTACTTTTAACATATTTTGACGAACTGGGAAGAGGTACCGTCATGCTCATTCAAAAGTTAAAAGTTGCCTCAAGTGGTATAACTGTGTCAAGTGTTACTGATGTCTGAATAATCACACTGTGAGGATTTAATACTCATGAGAGTATTATATTATGTATTGGATATTGGAGAATTAGCGATTCACATTGGAGTAAGTAGCAATTCACATTGGATTTGAATTTCTGGAGATTAAATCCATTTGGAAAAACGTTCTTAGGAACTTTTTTCCACATAAACCCAATTCTCCAGATGAAAGAGTTCTTAAATAGAGAAGTTCGAGGTGTACTGAGTTGAACCTCAAAACGATGACCAGCCACAGTCTTTCGCATATTTCTGATATGTACCGCTCTTGGTAGAATCAAATGTGCCAAGTCTGAGCTGACATTATTATATCCGGTTCGGAGACATTTATCTTCTTGGAGATGCCTGATCTCCTCAATTATTATTATTATTAGAACACTGGCAAAAAACACACAAAGTTGCAAAAAAATGAAATTATTAATGATGGTAATAAACTCATATTAGAACCTAAGGAAATAGCTCAAACCTTTCATGATTTTTTTGTAAACTCTGTAAATGACCTGGTGAAATATGGCCGTCAAATTGAAGAGCTTCACAATGATATCAAACTAAATTCTCTTTTCCTAAGTTCTATTCATGAAACAGAGCTGCGTGATGTACTGAAACCAATTGCCCAAAAACACTTTTGGGGTCTCGATGAAGTCCCTTGCTCCCTCTTATATGAAGTTGCAGACGACATCTTAACACCTCTCACAAATTTGATCAACTCGTCTTTTGTTTTCCTTCCGCGCTTAAAGATGCTGCTATGGTCCCAATTCATAAAAAAGGTAACAAAAAAACAGTCAATAATTACAGAGGCATAGCCTTATTATCATCTTTCTCTAAAGCTTACGAAAAAGCATACAACAGACGTCTTACTAACTTCATGGACAGGTATGGAGTTCTCAATAAATATCAATTTGGTTTTCAACAAGGATTAGCTACTAAGGACGCAGTTCTCTCTTTGTATAATTATATTCTCAACAATATTGACACTGGTAATAAAACCTTGAATATGTGTTTTGATCTTACTAGGGCCTTCGACACGGTTGATCATGATTTACTTCTCAGTAAGCTATACAACCATGGTGTGCGAGGCTCCGCACGTAGTTGGTTGAAAATATATCTCCAAAACAGAACACAACTTGTTAAATTGTATGTAAATGTGTACTATTCTGATCCTCTTGTTGTCACCACCGGTGTCCCCCAGGGAAGTGTTCTGGGACCAACATCATTTATTTTATTCGTCAATGATACCTGCACTATAAACAGAAATAATTCCACTGCCCAATTCGCTGACGACACCTCTTTTGGTTTGCACGCTGATGATATCATTGTACTCTCAGGAAAAG
>WOGO01007758.1:0-11273 GCA_015342085.1 Leptinotarsa defecta
GAAAACTTAGAAATCTGATTTGTATCGCCATCTATTTAAAATGGACCAAACTAAGGCTCAAACAGCATTTCATTTTAGCGTAACAATACAGATTTCTATGTAGATTCTTAACAGTTAGTAGTTAAACAGGATTATCCACTCTAGAGGTTGGTCTAGGTACATTGAAATGAAATTAAGTTTTTGCAGAGTATGTGGGTCAATAATTAAATTGTTAATAAGTTTGATAAGAAAAATTTTGAAGTGACAATCACGACGGCAACTCAAACTATTCATAGCATGTCTAGCTAACAATGCATCACGGGGAAATTGGTGGATAGATGTTGTCTGATCTATAGGAGAGAAGTTTTAGGAATCGACGTTGTACTGATTCAACTTTCTCTATAAACAACTGATGCGATGAATTGCAGATTGTGGATGCATATTCTAATTTTGATCTGACGAAAGCATAGTATAATGTTTTTGATGCAGATGGGTGGCTTCAATGTGTGGCATGAAGGAAATGTTTGTGTCAAAGGTAACACCTAGATCGGTGAATGTGAGAGGCCGTTGAAGTGGAATATCGTTTATTAAATATTGCCATGAAAATGGAGGATTTTTTAGTGTGTACGTCATTACATTACATTTACTCGCGTTTAAAGGAAGATAGTTGCTAAAACACCATTGCTCAACACATTCCAGATTGAAGACAGTCCTCGATGCCATTGATCTCACAATATAATTTCAGGTCATCTGCGTATATCAAACAGTTGATGTCGATGACCTCAACTATGTCGTTTATGAAGGCGTTAAAGAGAAGTAGACCTAGGTTGCTTCCTTGTGAAACACCCGAGGTGGCTGCATATTCCACAGACTTGAAGCCATTGAATATAGGTTAGGTTAGGTCCAAAGTGAGTGGATCTATTCGACCCTCCACCCAACCCGCAAGGGTTTATTGTGGTTCACACCTAATTGCCCCCGACCAAATAAACCTTAAAGAAGCCGATTAGTTTGTATGGTGAGAAAGTGGTCTTTCAGTTCAGATGGTAAGAGTACGGCTCTGTAGAACTCTAAAAGTCTGATTCGGTCCCTAGCGGGGCAAGCACAAAGTATGTGCTCTGCTGTTTCATTATTTTCCAAACAGAGGCGACATCCACTGTCTTCCGACAGTCTGAGTCTCTGCATTTGATTATTCAAATAACAGTGACCTGTAAGAAGGCCTGTTAGACATCGTAGTTCATCCCTACTGTAGTCTAACAACTGTTTGGTATTGAGCTTCGAAGGGTGGGTGAGCCGAGGAATGAGCCAATCCTGGAAAATTGTGCCAGAAGTCTATAACTCTTCTTGCCATCCAGGTGTTCATTCTCTGTTTGGCAAAGCCTAAAGCAATGCCAGTGACAGGTTCTGGTCCGATGAAGCTGCTTGCAGCACCACCCTTTGCAAGGGAGTCAGCAGTCTCATTGCCTTCCAGTCCAATATGGCCAGAAATCCAGACCAAAGACAATATGTTGAGTCTTCTTCCAAGGCCGCTTGACTGTCCGAGAATATTTTTATTCACTTGTTTGTGAGGTTGGATTCTTCCAATCTCTCCGAACACAAGTGATACTATTCACAGAAGATCAAGAAGATGTGAATAACGACCCTCGCCCTGTATGCCCCAACACAACCGTTGAAAATGTTGAGAAAATGAGAGAAATTGTAGAGGAGAATTGACGAATCACTATCAGAGAAGTTGCTGAGGATGTCGGCAGGAATCTTGGGCTCTAGATATGGTCATGTATTTCATTCCTCTTTTTCGAATTGTGAAAACCTGATTCAAGTTTTGACACCTGCTCCCCCTGAAACAAACTGCGTGTGGCAAGTTAGATTCGTGAAGTGTGAAGTTTGCTTTTCTGGCTAAGTGCTAGTCCAGAGAGTCAGAGATAGACCTCATCGTAATGGACTACTTTGGTCCAATTCTGGTGGAAGTTGGTAGAAAAAGACAGAAAAGATGGTCAGTTCTGTTCACCTGCCTTGCGGTGAGAGCCATCCACCTTGAAATAGCCCATAGCCTCAACACCGACTCGATTATTCAAGCAATATTGCGATTATCTGCAAGAAGAGGTCAATCTCATGTTATTTTCTGCGATAATGGGACGAATCTAAGAGGTGCAGCAAAATAAATACGTAAAGCCACCGAAGACTGCATAACACATGGGCTGGAAAGTCCCGGACTTAACAGGAAAACACGTTTTTTTTCTGTTCAAAATTGGCTTCATTTATCAACGTTATCTCACAAGAACCACACAATCATTTTAGCGTCGCACTGATATTTCAGTACGACTTTTGTACTACGATTTACCTTTTGCCCCAAAATAGGTTCCACTTTCAACAATAACCTTCTTCTTCGAGCGAAATTTTTTTCCAGGGAGCGTTTTATTGAGGTTGACGAGCAGCCAGTAGTCACTGGGAGACAAATCTGGTGCATACGGTGGATGTGGAAGCAGTTCGTAGTTCAATTCATATAGTTTTGCCATTGTTTAGATTGACTTGTGACACGGTGCGTTGTCTTGATCAAACAATTTTTTTCATAACCATATGCCTTCGTTTCTTTGTAATTTCGATCTTCTTACGCTCCAGTAACGCTATATAATATACACTGTTGATTGTGTTTCCTTTCTCAAAATAGTCGATGAAAATTACACCAAGCACATTCAAAAATACCGAGACCTTCTATTCAAGCCAAGCCATTGCTTCGCTTGAAAGGTATTTTTCCCATCAAGAAGCAGTGTAAATTTAATTTGTATGGGAGTGAAAACCATCCATTTGGAGTTGGTGAGTTCTTCATCAACCGATAATTTTTTACAAGCTTTCAAAACATTTATAGCTAGAAGAGGCCTAGTTCGTGATTAATTCAGATCGCGGGATGAACTTTGTAGAAACAAAATCATTTCTTGAAGAGTTGAATGAATACATCAATTCTCCAGATCTCGTTAATTCCTTTGAAACGCAGTTAGAGATAAACGGAGTCAAATGGAAATTTAATACATCTTTTTCTCCGCCTCAAGGTAGTTTGTAAGAGAGTAACGTTAAGGCGGTAAAAAATCATCTGTATAGAGTAATCGGTGATCAATCACTAACTTTTGAGGAGCTATCAACAGTAGTGACTCAAATTGGAGCTCAACTTCAACTTCAGCACATTTCAGCACATTTCCTCACGAGGGTATGTTTTGGCATTTACATTTTTTTCAGTTAAGTTAAAATTAAAAGTTTCGGCAACACCGCTGGGGGTTTTGATTATGTAGATCAACCTAGTTGAAAGTAGTACGCTAAACAATATATTTCGGAACGGAATCGGAAAAGAAAAAACACATAATAGAGATAGTACTCGCCGGTGGTGTTATCGTATCGGATATATAGTGAATTGCTATTTGAATTCAAAGACGCTTCTTTATTAGCACTGCTTCTCCTTATCCTCCTGGATCCCATCCCAGTTTTTTAACATTATTTTTTTCCGGAAGCAGTTTGGATCAAACCAGCCAAAACGAGAAATGGATAAGTCTCAATCATTAGTTTATTTATCCATCACTGAGTTATTATTCGGTGCATTCTGTGTTGGAGGTTCTTATATCCATTCTTATATACCTACGAAATTATTTTTGATCCATTGTTTTGAAAATAACAAAAGTAGAGTCACTCTTAGCACAATAACTTACAAACTCATAAGTAGAATATCATGAAATTTCAACAGCTTTCTTCTGAAGATTAGTACTAACTGAAGAAACTCTGTATGCAATAAGACAAACACCATCTATACGTTAGGCCCGAGAGTTGCCAGCCCATGTAGTGGTATGCTGACATAGGTTCCAAACTTTAATTTGTTATTTATGTGGAGACCTAAAAATTGTTCTCTATTTTCTGATCGTGAAGTTCATCAAGAGTTTTGGAAATAATGATATGCTTGATCAATAATTATATCTTGGATTCCCAAAAACGAATTCAATTCCATGGGATTAATGAATCATTATCTGGTCAGCCAGTAAGTACCAAGTGAACCGATTAAAAGCTCATGAAGCCAACCGAACGTGCCCGCCCAACAACCTCTAAAAATGTGCAAATTGTGCAATGAATCCGATAATGGCCGGCAATTAGTGTGACATTGCAGAAACATAATGAGTAAGGCCTTGGCTGCGCTCATCAAATTTAATACGTACGTCTACGTGGAAATGATCATTATTCGCGTTCGTTGTACGTTATCGTGGAGACCACATGGGCATTTTTACGGCGACAAGCAGTCTATGACTATGAACCTTTTCCAGCGAATACATGTGGTGTTTTGTGGTTTCCCAGTGGCGGGGGTTTCGTCAGGTGTAGGGATACTTCAACTCCACAAACATATCAGAATTTTTCTTGGAAATTTCTCGGAAATTTTCAAAATTGCACTTTTGGAAGACCAAATTTCAGACTCATAAGGTACTCAAATCGATTCGGACCTTCAAATCTCTTGAAGAGGATGGTATATTTAAAAATCTTCCTCAAAACGGACTAAAAATAATTTTACCTATTCTCATGAAATTATATAGAGCTAGTCTGGCGTGGAATTATATACCACCAAGTTGATTGGCAGCAACGGTAGTATATACAACTAAAGTGGGTCGGAAAGAACAACAACCTAAATCAGTCCGACCATCAGCCTTACATCCTTCCTGTTGAAAGGATTCGAGAGGAACTGGACGGACATACCAGGAGGGTGGCATTATATGCATCCCCCCTGAATAATCACTAACATGCTTGTCAAACGGGAAAATCGACAGATTTAGCATTGAACAACCTTGTAGGCAGAATTTCCCAATCCCTTGACAACAAGGAGATTGTGGTTGCTATATTTCTCGATATTGAAGGAGCATTTGACAAAGCACTACCTAAATCTATAGGATCATCTCTGGCTATGAAAGGTATGGTAGCGACCATAAGTGGCTATATCTATTCCATGCTGGTAAACAGAACTGCAACTGCGACATACCTCAAGGCGAGGTCATTAGGTTCAGTGTCACCAAAGGCTGCCCTCTAGGCAGGGTGATATATTTACTTCTGTGGTCGCTCCTGTTCTACTTGATGCCCTCAACAGAAGAAAAGTAGATCTGGAAGCTTTTGAAAATGACCTTGTCATCTTGGCAAGGTCTACGTCGAGAAGGGTAGCTTGTAATATCCTCCAAAGCACGATGGACGTTGTTCAGAGTTGGTGCCTGCGGAAGCAGACGTCTGTCAAACCCACCAGGAGGAGAAAATTGGACGATCTAACGTCACTTCCCCTCAATGATGAGGTCATTCCATTTGGAACTGGGGTGAAATATCTTGGCATTGTCCTTGATTAAAAAATCACCTAGAACGCTCACTTGGAAATTATTTTACACAATGCCAGACTGTTCCTATGGACTTGTCGAAAGATTTGTAGTGAAACTTGGGGTTTAGCTCCCAAACGAATCCATTGGATTCATGTGGTGATTATCAGATCGATGATCACTTATGATGCAATTACCTGGTGGCCAAAGGCTTTACATATAGCGGCTCAGGCGGAGCTCTCTGACTTGTCTGGCCATCAGTGGTGCCATCAGTACCACACCGTCAGCGGCCATAGAAAGAGGCTAGATGGACTGCATATAGAATTGTGCACATTGCCAATTGTATAAATCAATTTTATGCAGAGTGTAACAGACTGTTGGTTGACACTGAAAGTCACAGCATTCTGGAAACGACCTCTAACTTCATGACTCTAAATGTCAACTATGAACTGCCTCATGAAGTACTGTTTCCGACTAGACAGAGCTGGATCCATCGGTAGAAGGGAATATCAAAAGCAGATAGTTGTTGGTTCACACATGGATCAAAAACACCTTCAGGTTCTGGTGCAGGTGTTTTCAATTGCACATCCAGGACAGAGATATCAACCTGCCTAGGAAACTATGCAACTGTATTTCAAGCAGAAAATTACTATATTCAATTGTGTGCGGAGAGATTGGAAGAATCTAACTTCATAAACAAGTCAATAAAAATATTCTAGGACAGTCAAATGGCGTCTAAATTGGTAGCAGATAGCCAAAAACGACTCTCCTCGATAGAAAGACTCAACAGATTGTCTCTGATCTGGATTTCTGGCCATACTATCTCGGAAGGAAATGAGGCTGCTGACTACCTTGCAATGGAGTGTGTTGCAAGCAGCTTCATCAGACCAGAACCTGTCATTGGCATCGCTTCAGGTTTTGCCAAACAAAAAATTAACACCTGGATGGCAAGAAATGTATGGACTTCTGGCAGAATCTTTCAGGATTGGCTCACTCCAAGGCGTTTATTCACTGTCGGAAGATAGTGTGTGTCGCTTCTGCTTGGAAAATGATGAAACAGCAGAGCATATACTTTGTGCCTACCCCGCTGGGGACCGCATCAAGTTTTCAGAGTTTGGCAGGGCTGTACTCTTACCATCTGACCTGAAATACCACTTGGAAAGGAATTAGAGAGAAAACATTTTTTCCACACTAGAACGAAAGCAATGTATCTCGACAAGCGTTTCGCTAACTTCATCAGGAAATGACTAAAACTGGAAGGGACGATGCTATTTTGGTTAGCGGAATATTTATTTATTATTTTTTGGGAAATAACGTTTTTGGCTTGATACAGGAAATCTGGCAAACTTCCAAAGAAAGCAAGAAAGCAATCTATTTTTAAAAAAGTAACTGTATACATAAATATATAGATCATGCAAAGAAGTGACTTCCAGACACAAACTGAAAGAAAAAGCCGTCTTGAAACAGCATAATCTACATATCTATAGAATAATAGATCATAGTTTAATTGACTTTATTCATCATAAGTATGATATTGTAAAACACTTGTCTATAGTAAAGTGTAATTTAGTTTTGATTGAATAAATATAGATATGAAAGAGGTCATTTTGGACTAGTACACAAGCATTTTCTTTGTTTATCAACCGGTATTTCTTCAAGACGTCAGTGTACATAAGATAATCAGAAGCAACTTCCTGAACAAGGTCATTTATGTCAATCAAAAGGGGGAGGGATTCCAGAATAGACCCCTGAAGTTCAGTGAATCTCGACAAGAACGCTGTTGACTTCCTGCATAATAGTGTACTATTTATCAACTATTTCTTGGCATTTCCAACGTCACTCTATGCAATGTTGATCATTTGTATCAGTTTGGAGACGTATTTTGCTTCGTCCCCTGTACGATGGCCTTGTTCAACATTATGTATGAGCCACCGGCGTTCGCCGAGTGATTTCAATCACCTACTCTCATTACTAAATGGAAATTAATGATCCTCCTTTGCAGCAGTCACGCTACTGAGTTCTGTCCTTTATGTTTTATGCTTTCCCTCTCTAATTACTCATAGTTTTAACCGGTTAACGAACGATTATGATTCACTCGATATATTGTGTTATTACGAAAACGCTGTTTGAATAGCACACACAAAGAAACTGAAATGGGTTATTAATGATGAGTTATTGTTGCTGTGGATTCGTCGTTATCATGCTCGAATTGATTTTACGTTTGTTGTCTATCTGGAATTGCCCCCTTTTTGACAAATGGTGATAAGTGGGTTGATATTGGTTGCAACGGAATTCAATATATGTATTTTGAGAGGTTTATGAGTACAGTGATATGACGGATTACTTGAAAAACTCATAAAATATGACGTTTAGATAAAAATACAGGGTGTTTTCTGAGTACAGTACGGAACATTCATTGAGAATAAAAGTTCTTATGAACATATGTCCAGAAATGCTTCGTTTCCAAGATACAGGACGTTGACGTTTTTTGTAGTTTTTCATTTTTTTTTTAAATTTATCAACTGAAAATACAAATTTTTTGTTGCTTGTGTTTTCCTCATATCTAGGTTCGTTTTCCAGAAGAAGAAATTGAAGTCACTTTGCATATCATGAACACCTGATTTGGGGACCAGCTGATAGTGACAGTGTTGTTATATCAGTGAAAGTCAGAGTTGTCAATTAGCATTGATTCCATCATGAATAACTTATGGTGAAATGGCTGACATACACTTTATTTATAGAACAGCAAATGGAAATACATAATAAGCACGAGTAATTTAGCGGGACAGATATCTTAACACAGTAATTCCAAGTGCTAAGACATTCAGAACGCTACATGTAAGATTGCGTGAAACTGAGAGTTTGAATGAAAATGCAGGTGGTGAAAGACCAGAAACTGTAACAACGCCTGAACTAGAAGAAGCTATACTTGATGCGATAGAAGAAGATCTTTCAAATAGTGCCAGGAAGATTGCACTGCAGCTGGAAGTCAGCCCAAAAACCACCTGGACAGTTCTCAAAAGACACCTCCTATACCTATATCACATACAGTGGGGTCCAAACTCTATTGCTTCCGGATTTTCACACAAGAATAATGTTTTGCAGGTGGTTGATCCATACGACTGTACACAATAATAATTTTTTCCAAGCAAATTTTTCACAAGATGGTGTCATAGACTTTCACAATTACCATTTTTACCCAGCTCGCAATCCTGATGTGAATCCTCTAAATTTCCATTTATGGGGTCATCTGAAGGCCCTTGTTCATAAAACTCCTCTACTAGATGTGAATAACTCAAGGAATCGAATAATTGACAATTGCAATGTCAAAAGGAATACTTCAGGTATTGTGTGAAATAATCAATGACAAATTGACTACAGACGTCTATTTTATCAGAAGGTGAATATTTTGCTAATTTACTTTGAGGTATTCATTTCACGTTGTCCATAGACAGTTTTTAAAATGATTTTTTTTCTTGAAAACGAATCTGTTTTGAATCTGTTTTAAAATATGTTTACCGTTAACCAGTTGTCGTACTCCTACGAACGACAACCCTCAGAAGTCGAAACTTGTGCGAGCTGAAGATTAACGAGTTCTTACCTTTTAATGTGTGATTCCTAACACGGGCTTGATATGAAGAAAATACAAGTAACAAAAAAGTTGTATTTTCAGTTGCTCAATCTAAAAAAATCAAAAACTACAAAAAAAGGTAGTGGCGTTTTTTTTCTCAATATTGTTGGCTATGGTGTCTATTGACACGCCACTGAATCTAATAATTTCAATCTAGTTCAGGCTACTTGCTCTCACACAGTCTCTATGTGGGAGCAAGTGAGACAACCGCACTCTCTGTATATGCGTATATATTTTATTAGAAAACAAACAAACTAAAAATTGGATAATAAATAATAGTCCAGAAAACTAAAAAAACACTCTTCAATAGCAGCACAAACTAAAAATGAAAAATAATTCGAAAATAATTCAATATTGTGTTCAACATCGATAATTAATAAGTCTGAAATCATAGTAAATGTTGCAAAGGGATCCTAACCAAGTATCAATAACAATAAATATTTAGTGAAAGTATCTATAGATGAGAAACAAATTTTCAACCTTTTTTCGATGTTCCAGACTATCCAGGTTGCACGTGATGTTCGCGTCTCCAATTAGGAGGATTTTTTTTTCTGGATGGAATCCAGTAGCTTCAGGATATGCTCAGGGGCGGAGCTGGTTACTTTCACCTCATGTGATGCACTGTTTGGAACCTTTGGTGTAGTAATGAATAATACTAGAGGTTTTTCCCAACAATGAACCGTTATTTTAACACCCCGACTCGTGTTTCGCTCACCAAGTGATCATCTTCAAGAAGAAGATCAAACTTATCTTCCTCATCCTTATTGATGGACTTCTAAAAACTAATCTCTTCTGAAAATTCACTCCTTTCGAACCATCTATCAAACTCTCATCCGTCAATATCTGATTGACATTTCAATGTAATGACCCATTTTTTTTTTTATTTCAATAAAATAATATAAGTTTGCAAAAACTGGCAACTTAGCGTCAAAACTCAAACAAATGAGAAAACCATCTTCCGTCACATCACAATTACGCACAGAATTCATCGCCTTCTGCCAAACATTCCCGAAATATCCTGCCAAACTGGCCGGAATAATGTCAAGCAGGAAGGTCAACTTACGAAATTCCAAGAAACGAATATTCATCAACCAAAATCCGCGTATTTCAAATTAGCCTACTATCATCTCGGCCTCGAGGCTGTCCAAAAAGTTATATTTCTGCGTTGAAATATGCGCAAATTGTAATACTTTCTGGCAGTCAAGTTCAAGATTAATAATCCTGACATTGTCGAGAGGCATTACTCAAAATAATTAGTTACAGGGCCCACGGTGATGAAATTTGGACAATAAATTGCTTGATAAAAATAAAGTGCTCGTCGACGCAGTTATTACGAAATGATGCCATTAGTTCCTTGTGATACTGGAGGTGATAGTTCAATGACTGATTCCCAGAGAAACATATAGGGTCTTTCATTAACCACTTTCCATTTTTAAATTTGAAAATATGAAACAAAATGCGTGTGACATATTATCAAAATTTGTATTCGTTTGGAAGACCATCATGTGTGGAATAAAATACCGTTTTAATTTCGGCCATGGCTTCTTCCATGACTGTGGTGCATTAATCAGGCTGAGTTTGACTAAAAAAACCAAAAGCAAAAATCATTTTTACATTTTTACATTTCATGAGTACTTCTACCTTAAGGGTAGAGTGGCAAAGTGACAGGCGCGCCCTCGCGTCCCCGCCGAGAGGAGGCGTTGGGGAACGCCCCCCGCGATGTTAGCGGGTTGACGCTCACTGCATAGGTGTTTCCACGCATACTATTGAAAATGAGATCCATTGTTGTCCTTTTCGATATGAAAATAATCAACTAAGCAAGCAGCACCTTCACCACCTCTCCAAGCCAATTCCACCGCTGCTATGTGATAAAATTTGCGTAGGAGTCCTATAGGGGTATTTTCATCCCAAAAGTTTATAATTTTACTCATTTCATTTGAAGTTAATGGTACTGAGCTTGTTTTGCGTTTAGTGGGATCTGTTTGTAAATTTCTTCGTGCTGCGTCGCGTGCATTCCGCGCTTGTTTGAATGCAACACTTTTAAAGGGGTCTAGCATGATATTATACTCCTTGTAATACTTTTCTTGTAATAATTTGCTTGTTATATTCCATACGGTTTTAACAGTAGCCTCCTTAAACTCTGTGCTATCCTTTTTTCTCATATTAATCGCCCAATCCTTGAGTATTAATGCAAGCTCTTCGAGAGTACGATTTCCATCCAATTCATATTTTCTGGCGTCACAAAACTCCATAAATATTTTCCAAGTGTATTTTTTACTATTGACAGTATTTTTTGGTGTATTTTCTTCAATGATTTTGTCAATTGCCGCATCATTTTGAACACC
>WOGO01007759.1:0-10976 GCA_015342085.1 Leptinotarsa defecta
GCGATCGATCCTTCCAAGTGAAGAAGGGTTTCGTAGAGGGATCGATTCGGCTCTTGCTTCATGAAGCTCTTCCACTGAAAGGGAACCAGTTCTACGACGACTGCAACTCATATTTGGGGGGCGAGAATGACCAGAGTACACTGACCGCACTGAAAAAGAAGAAGGTGGATCAATCACTTGTGAATCACTTGATAGGAGACTGATGAATATCCACATATCTCGGCTTGTTTCGAAGAGGTTTCAGTACTGAAATTAGGGCAAAGCATGATCTCATCAAAATTATCTGAAGGAGAAATAGTTCCAAGTACTGAAGCAGCATTGCCACGTTGAATAGCAATACTAATTCTTTTTATGAAAATTGGAAAATAAATTAAGAAAGATTTGAAAAACCAAGTTACTTCACGACGTTTCAATCGTTAGTATCCACAATCGTCTTCGAAACTTAGTGAAGTAACTTGGCTTGAAATCTTTCTTATTTATTTTTTGCGTATTTTTATTTTTTTTTTTATTCGTCAGTTCTGTTTTACTCTGTGATTATTTTCATTTTGTATCTTGAATATTTTATTCGTTTTATTGCATTTTCATTTTACATTTTCTTGTCTAATATAAATGATATTTCAGCTATTTATTTGAATTTCAGTTGTTCTTTAATTGATTGTGAACGAAATAACATTGAAATAGAAAATCACAGCATTTACTTTTCAGTTGCAAAGAAAACCTTGAAAAAACTGCAGTGTCACCTTGAAAAGAGATTCATCGTTAATTCCTATATAGAACAACATCAAAATTGTATGCTTTGAATATTATCCACTGTTTTTAAAAATCTAGATTTAAACAGGATAGACCTCAATTATCTTATTAATTCTTTAAAAAAAATTTGAAGTCGGTTGATTGAATATGCTTGACGAACGAGACATTTTACATTTTATTATCTAATATAAATTATATTTCAGCTATTTATTTAAATTTCAGTTGTTCTTTCATTGATTGTGAACGAAATAACATTGAAATAGCAAATCACAGCATTTACTTTCCAGTTGGAAAGAAAACCTTGAAAAAACTGCAGTGTCACCTTGAAAAGAGATTCATCGATAATTCCTATATAGAACAACATCAAAATTGTATGCTTTGCATATTATCCACTGTTTTTCAAAATTT
This sequence comes from Leptinotarsa defecta, assembly GCA_015342085.1. Lineage (NCBI taxonomy): Eukaryota > Metazoa > Arthropoda > Insecta > Coleoptera > Chrysomelidae > Leptinotarsa > Leptinotarsa defecta. The sequence continues at coordinate 1,159 of WOGO01007759.1, forward strand.
GGATTCGATTAGGATATACCTCAATTTTCTTTTTAATTTTTTAATCAATTTTAAAGTCGGTCGATTGAATATGCTTGACAAACGAGACATTTTGCTATACGGGGTCTGTTCAAAAAATGAAGTGAACGTTCAAATTTTGCGAACTACTTACATTCGATTAACAACTTTTTTATGTTGTTCCACTCGTCTCGAACTTATGTTCATAGTTTCATCTGTTTGGTATTTTCAGTTTGTTGATTAGAAGCATATAAGTTGGTAGTGTTTTGCGTGTTCGGCGATTTTCTGCTATAGAAAAATATGGATGAAAGAATTTGCATCAAATTTTTTGTGAAATTAAGTGCTAAAAAATACTTGAAATGTTGACAGTGACATACGATGATTGTACTCTGAGTCAAAAAAATGTTTACGCATTCAACAATCTTTTCACGATGCACGCCCTGAACTCTCCAACACATCAACAACCGATGAAATTGTTGAGAAAGTGAAGAAAATTTTTATGAAGATTCGTCAAATCACTATTAGAGAAGTTGCTGAGGATGTCGGCATATCGGTGGCTAATGCCTTTAATTTTTTCCGTAAAATTCGGTCATAAAAAGTATGGCAGCAAAGTTTGTTCTAAAATTGCTGAATTTCGACTGTTGAAGATTGAAGAAACGCTTGTAAGGATGACGTTTTGCGTCGACTGAAGAGATAAAAAGCGAATTGCTGTGACAGCTCAAGGACATACAAAACATTCATTTCAGAACTGCTTCGATGATTAGAAAAAACGCTGGCACAAGTGTATTATATCTGGGAGGAAATACTTTGAAGGGGACAAAATATAAATTAATCAAATAAATATTTTTTGAGAAACATTGAAATTCACTTAATTTTCAAAAAGACCTTTTCTACTGGCCTGGCGGGTCGAAACAGCGCTGTTCGGTGTTGGTTCACTACCTAAATTTTGGACTCTGTACTAGTTGCTCTGCAATAAAAGACACAGAACGATTCTCTTTCGGCAGTCTATGTCAATGCTTTGCTTTACAACTGACTGCCTTGAGGAGTCTCGTTAGTCGTTGATGTTCATGAATTGAGTCTTCTGTTGAACCCAAAGATGTCTCCTTCGTGAAAGGGATGTTATCGCCTTCTCTTACTCAGGCTTCTCCTTCAAAAACAATTGAGTCCAACAGTGCATACGTATACCAAATATATCAGCTATAGCCCAGGATCAAACGGTGCAAAACAGTTCAGACAGCTGTGAAGTTGACTAATTTTCGTTGTGCTAATTTCGAATTGTAACATCTATCTTTCGAGATGGAACAAGTTATAGAAACGATTTTCAATTATACGAAAGTTCGTAAAAAGCCGAAACAAGCAGGTCTGGCTAATATCAACTATTATAGAATACTATGAAATAAGTAGTACCAAACTAGTGGAAGCATATAAATTCTTTGCAAAGAGAATGGACTTGAATTTGATAAATAAAAAACCATAAGCCAAAATCAAATAAAACTACACCCGCCTTATCACAAAAGCCGGGCGTGGCAATGGAAGATCAAATTTGAAAGCCCACTCAGAAAACTGAGTCGGCAAATATAGAGGAAACACAAGTCCCGTCACCTGACTCAATGGAAGTAGGCAACGAAGAACTAATAACAGACGCCTCGAAAAATTACCGGGCAGAAACACGCAAAAAAGTGGATAAGCCGCCACCCATAACCATCCGCCCAAAAGAAAAGTGAAAAGCTTTTAACACGATTGCTGCTGCGCAAAACATCTCCATATTGCGGGCGGTGAACACAACAGATGGAATTAAAGTCCACCTTAAAAATACAGATGATTATAGGAGAATTACTGGGATCCTTTATCAAGAGAAAATACCCTTCCACAACTATACAATGAAAAGCGAAAAACCACTCAGAGTAGTTTTATGCGGGGTCCTGGAATCCATAGAGTGTGACGACATCAAGACTGAACTACAAGGCAAAGCATTTGAGATCCTTTCCGTAGCCCGCCTGAGTGAAGCTAAGGTACCGATACCGTTCATGCTTCTTTTAGTTCCAATGAGCCAAAACAAAATATATGAGATTACCGAAATTCATAACGTGCTTGTAAGCGCCAAAACACAGAAGCCGAGAAACCGAGTAGGGCAATGTTACAAATGCCAAAAGTTTGGTCACTCGCAACGCAACTGTAAAGCAATTTCAGCCTGCGTTAGATGTACTGGACGGAATGCAAAAGACCTAAAAACTCGCGACCTAAAAACTTGCGATGCTTTAACTGCAAGGGAGAACACCCAGCGAGCTTACATGGGTGCCCAGAACGCCCTGAAAATAAAAAAGCCTCAGATAGGCCGAACGAAAACAGACAGACCACAAACCCAAGGCCTGTCGTAAGAAACTCAATCAGGAGCGACATCTCGTATGCGAGGGCCGTCTCATCGTCAGAAAACGCTTGCAGCTCTCCCGAAGGTCTCTCAACAGCCTTAGGACATCTGCAGGCGCTTCTAGTGAAGTTTCCGGTACTGCAATCCATACTTGCCGGAAAATAAAACAGAAAACAGTGCCTCAAGGGCCGCAAAGCCAAAGAAGTACGCTGCGACTTCTACACACAGGGCAAAGAGCCAAAAGAAGTCGACAGAGGACCATGCAATCCCCTGCCGCCCCGCCACAGGAACCTAAGAAAAACTCAAACAGCCGAAAGGATAAGGGTCCCTAGGCCCACGAATCTGACTTAAACAAGATAACGAAGACGTTTTAAAATGTTAACATTGGTATGAGCCTAGCTCCTCTGTGAATGAAATGCCAAAGCACTGTGGAAATTGTTTCAAGTCCATTTCGTAACTTAATTCCATAAAAACTCAAACTTGTTGGGGCCATCTGGCCTAGTTCTGACAAGAAAATTTAAACTGAGCTCAAAAAATATAAATATTTTTCATCGAATTGTCTATAAAAAATAGACAAGATAATTAAAAAATATTTAATCTGGCAACACTGTACCACAACCAAGGTCAATTGAAAACTGTGTACGTGTTTGTATTCAAAAAGCTACTTCATCTAAAAATTGAGATATTATATATTGTCCAAGCTGTTACACTGAGATTGAGGAAATGTCGAGCCCAAAACAGGAGTCTGAGTTGAAAGCGGGCCACCCACCAGCAGGTAACAATAACTCAGTGTTTCCGTCTCTATAGATATCAAGTTGTTTTGACGGATTCCAGTATTTTTAGACAATAGTGAAATTGAAACACCAAACTATGTATACATGTTTTTATCCTTTTTTTTTCAGTAAAAGCTGGAGGCATGAGGATAACCCAGCACAAAACTAGAAAGGATTCTGGAGGAATATCGGAGGACGTTACTGGTATAACTATGACGGGCAGTCCACCAAAAACAACTTCTATATCAGGAGCAATTCCTAAGGGCCATGCAGATTTTCCAGCAGAGGCTGTTCAGAGTTTTCACAAAGAAAAGCCCCCAGCTGTACATCCAAGTAAACCATTGGTTAATATTCAACAGCCTAGGAAGTAGTTTGTATTTTATATACATACTGGAGTTTTGCATTTTCATTTGATTTTAAAAATATGGGCCAAATTTATATGATGAAAACAAATTTTATTGTCAAATTAGATTTGTTTCATAGGTGAAATTGTTTTTCTTTAATATTTTATTTTTTAGTTTTGATCTACTGCTGTTTTCAGTTTAATATGGTTTGATTAAATCTGTTTAGAATTGATAAAATATTTTTTCCTGTCATAATACATTTATATTAATTGACTTCAGTCGATTGTAAAGTGGTGATAGATTACAATTATGTATTTTTTCTAAAATATTTATTTGGAGTTTTCAATAAAATATTTTAAGTGGAAATTTCATTTCATTTGATGTTTAACTTGTTTCAATTAATGTTCTTCCTTTCCATAATCTCTTTGTCAGTGGAGAACTATGTCTTCGGGTGATAGCGATTGTGGATAACAATCGAAATGTCGTGAAAAAAATTAATTTAAAACTTGAATTGAAGAGGTTTCATATTTTTTTTTAGGAGTGATTAATTTTTGGGAAAGTTTTTGGCTCTCTACTACTCCATCTCGATACAAAAAATGTGGGAATCTTCCTTCTTTTCTTTGGAATATTCCCACATTTTTTGTATCGAGATGGAGTAGTAGAAAGCCAAAAACTTTCTTTCCCATTAATTTGAAACCTTTTTAAACTTTTTCAATTTCATTTGTTATTGTTAAATTTTTATTATTTTACTTATTTTTTTTTGTAATTTTATTTCATGTTTTTATTTCTTAATATAATTGATATTTATATTATTGTATTTTAATAATCGGTGTGTGTGCAACTAGCGTTAGGCTAATTGCACACACACCGATTGTGGACGGCCGATTTTATACCGGTCGTCCAAATTCCAATAGTGAACCACATGTGGGAACGGGACCTGGCACACACACCGACAGGTGATCGGCGGCACACATACAGATTTTGGACGGCCGATTTTATACCGGTCGTCCAAATTCCAATAGTGAACCACATGTGACAGCGGGACCTGGCACACACGCCGACCGGTGATTGATGTTACACCACATTTTTTTTTACGTATTCCCAAAGTTATCGCACGTTGCGATAACTCTCTTTTTTCATCATACCGTAATACCGTATTGGATGTCAAAATAACGTTACCGTATTTTTCAGAGGAGTGGCGATAACTCTCTATTATCCACAGACTCACTATTGTATCTGTCAGCGAAAAATTTTATTTAATCGCTCTCTTCAGTGCGTCATCTATAGTTCAAAAGAGAAACAAGTAAATGGAAATTACCATTTATACAGAAACTTTTCATATTCACCTATGCTTTGGACATTGTCTAAGGATTTTCTTGATAGATGTCAGGTATAACATTCAGTGTAGAGTTCTTTCGTAAGATACTCATTCTTGCTCCTCAACCCTCAATATCGTCAGTTTTCTCAACTACTTGGCGTTCGATGGGAGGAGCCGAGGACGATGAAATCGTAAAGGAAAATCGAGGCCAGCCTCCAGTCGAATTTGCTAGCTGTCAATTGAGCTAAGTGTTTTGAACCTGTTTTTATCGGTCCGACATTCCTATGTAGTTTGTAAAGTGATTAGTGCCGTGGTGGCGTGCTTAAAACCGCTTCCTCGAAGGTGAGGTGAGAGAAAGAGTGCATTGGTGCCATGTTCACGGGAACTCTGCGCGTGAAAATATGTGAGGCCCAGGGCCTTAGGCCGACGGATTTCTCTAAGCGCCACACTTTCGGGAAGGCCGACGAGCAACTCCTAGATCCTTACGTGACCATCGACGTGGACGACACCCATGTGGCCCGATCTACCAGTAAGCAGAAGACTTTTGATCCTCTGTGGAACGAATTTTTCGAACACCAGGTGGAGAATGCCAAGACGCTGACCCTGACAGTTTTCCACGATGCTGCTATTCCGCCCGATGTTTTTGTTGCCAATGTTTGCATTCCCTTCGAGGATCTCCTCAGCAGGGAAAAGGACGCATCTGATTTTTGGGTGAGTCCTTCAAGACATCTGAATTCAGATTTCAGTGATCAGATTGTCCCGTACAGGGTTGTCAGATTTAGAGATTATTTTGTTGCTTCTTATATGTTTACGATCCACTGAAAAAAAAAGAGAAATGAATATTAGCATTTCATCTATTAGCTTTGTTTCTAGAAATTTAATATTATAAATTGGAACTAAATTAGCACGAATGTCAGTTTTAGGGATTTTATCTTTGATTCCTACATTGATGAAAGTCACTATTTAGGTCAGAGGGTTAGATTTGATCATTGTGAGAGGTAATTAGCAGATGGTTATTCTAGAGTTTATGCTATGGATATGTTAGAATAGACAATGAGTAATCAATTAGACCTCTCGAAAAAAAAAACGTAATTGGAACTCATCAGAAATCTTCCTCTGCAATTTTCAATGGAAATAAAATGAAATGTTTTCAAATATTTATCATTACAAATGTGAATGATCCCTTTCAGGCTATCACAAAGTCTTTGGTTGTGGATGTCATTTTGTTTTCAGGTCATAATTTTATACTAATTTACCTTTCATTTAATGTAGAGCTTAGAGTTAGTAGCAGAGCAAAATCAAAGTAAAACATTTCATACAATCAGACTACTCCATGATTTTGAGCATATTTTAGGATCATAATTCCCCTTGCCAGCAATATTCCTGTTTTTTTATAAATCAGTGGATTCTGCAAATTCTATGATTAAATTGGTAGAACCAAATAGAAATTATCTTCCTTCAAAATTGTTAATCAATTTTAGGCTCATTTTAGGTTTCTGCATTACACCATCGAACAATTTTCTGCTTTTTGTTGGAACTCAATATTTGGGTTATTACCATCACAAACGGTAGAAGTCAAAGTTAAATCAGAAATAACTGTTTATGCGTTTTCAGTTATCAAATAATTGTTTAGGATTTGTTGTGAACTTGATGTCAAGTTAGCACAGCCACCCTAGGGAAATTCCTAATGAAACTCAAATGCATTTTTTCTATCAGACCTACATTGTGTTGTAAGAATATTTTGCACCATGTGGCAACACTGTCATACATATATTTAATATATTAACTTTTTGAAAAATCATGAAGGAAAAACCAAAACAGATTTGTATGTTCTTTGAAAAATCGATACTATAAAAAAAATATGACTTTCTCCCAGTTAGTAAATGCCGTCATATATTTTTTCAATTGGGAGGTTCTGCTAATTTGTTATGAAATTAGCACAACCACCACAGTAAAAGTCTCAATAAAACACAAATGTTGAAATTTTTGTTATCAATAATTGTCGAGTGACTATTGCAACTCACCCGATGTCAGAAATTCAAGACTTTTATTGCATGCAATTAGTTTCCGCAATTGTAATGGCATTAATCCGGTTTGCCAAAAAACAATGTTAATAAGTGAAAAATGTAGTCATTGAAAGCATATCATTTATAGGTTTTATCATAGTCAGTGAACAGATGCAATTCCAGTTGATTTGAGACAAAGAAAACTCTTTTTTTGTTCCATAACTTCTAAGCAGTAGATAAGAATAAGTAACTAAATAAGGAATTTTTTCAACAACCTGAACACGGGCGTAGCCACAATTTCAACTTTATTATGGAGTGTCTGAAATGCAACTTGGTTATCACTGACAATGAATTTTGTTTATATGATGGGTGTCACATGAAAATAGACAACACCTGTGACCGATTTGAAAACAGAAACATTCTTATTAATACAAATGGTCTTGGTGATGAAGTTGCAGCATTAAGTTTACTTTAAATACAAGGTTGTATCTAAGGCCAGTAAAATTATCCTCTGGGAGATTTATCAAACTTTTTAGTAATTGAATAATATAGGATGTTTCATTCTTATGTACAACACAGGTTATAGGATTTAAATTTATTTTTACATATCTTAATTGAGTTCACATTTTTACGTTTTTGGCATTTCTTCAAGCATTTTCGAAAAATTTTCTATCGAGAATGAAGAAAATTAATATTTTTATTTTCAATATTTTGTAGGTCATACATAAGGTTCCAAAATGATAATAATAAAAAATCTATTGATATAATGATTTTATTCTATTGTCTCATATTTTGTTGGTCATAAATTGCCTGTTGAAATGATAATAATGGCCATAAATCACATGTTTATTATTATTTTCTTTCTGGTACCATTATTTTGTTATTGAGAACATTTCTTATGAGTATGATGAATATTTCTTTCTTTTGAATAATTGTTGCAGTATATTTAGTATGTCATTAACTACTTCTTGAAATAATAATAAAAACAAAAAATCTAAGGATCATTGTATTTGTGTTTCTGTTTTTTTGACTCCTTTTCTGAAATCTTTTATGGTGAGAACTGACCTTTTTTTCCCATTACAGATTGTCACATATTTTGTAGATCTAAAATTTTTTGCTGAAATAATGATAATAATAATCATAAATCTAAGGATGATCATTTTTGTGTTTCTTCTACTATTATTGTGATTTTCAAAAAGTTTGTAATGGTAATATGAATAATAATCTCTGTTCTCAAATACCGATTATCCCATGTTTTCTAGGTCGTAAACCACTTGTTAAAATGTTAATAATAAGAACCGAAAATTCAATACCTAATCATTTTATTTGCTTTTCTGCTATTTTTTTACTACGTTTCTGAAAACTTCAATGATAGAAATTGTGGAAACTGATTTTTTTTTTCGATTATAGTTTGTTTCATATTTTGTAGGTCACAAATTGTTTACCGATTTAATGATGATAATAACTATAAATCTAAAGATCATTACTTTTTTTTCTTTCGCCAATATCGCCTTTTCAAAAATGTTTCTAATAGATGTGATTAACAAATAATCTCCGTCTTTTGAATGCCTAGTATCCCATATTTTGTAGGTCAAAAGCTACTTGTAAATGGTTAAATGTCATCCTCATTCTTCGATTATAGGTTGTCCCATATTTCGTAGGAATGTCTGTGGAATGGAGTGCGCCAAGCCACCATTGGTCATTAAAATTCATGGCGAGTGATGAAAATTTGTCTTGAAGAACATTCATTTCTTAGCTAGCCATGAAAATTTTGTATTTGTGGACATTCGTTGTCAGCTACGAAATAAGTAAAGAAAAATCGAATTTCACCTATAGCCATGAATGAAATTTTTATACAAATTTTATGTGCCCCCTTCAAGGGACTGTATCTCAACAAGGGATGCTCCAATGAAGTTTCTTCATATGAAAGATCCTTTTTGTTTCGATGAGGAATCACCTCCTTAAATGTTTTACACTTATTCAGTTACACCCTGTATTGTTTAGAAAAATGACCATTAATATTTTCCGATTCCGGAGAGGGAGCCTGAAAATCGGCTACCAAGCCCAAGGCAGCAGACGCGCAAATGAGATTTACAAATAAGGCAGCAGATGCGCGTGTTAATTAAAAAATACTTTTTTCAAATGAAAAAATACATGTAAAGTGAGTTCGAATTATATCATGCAGGTTACATACAGCGCCATCTGCCCGCGAATAAAAGCAATAATGACGATATATCAAGGAGGTTGCGTACAGCGCCATCTGCCCGCGAACAGATCAAGCAATAATGTCGATATATCAAGGAGGTGACTCGCAAATAGATCAAGCAATAATGTCGATAATTCTGTCAAATACAGATCCCGAGTTTGAGAGTTACAATCAAGCAAACAGACAAACAAACATACATACATACATACAGGTGAAGCTAATATAAACCGTGTAAAAGAAAGAAAGAATTCGGCATAGACATAAGGTCACCATTAATTATAGAACATATTCAGTTTGACAAATGACATATGTAGTAACCACAATACGTAATAATTTTCCAAGGTGAGCAAAAACCTATTCAATTCGGATTTAGAGAAATGTTGATTCTCAATTTAATAATGTAATCGTCTGTATAAAGGAATATATGGTCTTTTCAATTGTACTTGTGTATTCAAACAAAGGAGATTGTTATGTAATTCTTTGTCTATTTGTGAATCTTCTAGAAAATCAAACCTATTAAATTTTTTTGAATTGGTTGAAGAATGTTATGTTTTGTATTTACAGTGAATATACAGTTGGAGATTATACTCAACAGTGTTAAGATTTCTGCATGGCGATGGGCTATTACATGTTGACCTGGAAGAAGAACTGGATACTAAATATTTCCGTCGAATTCTCCCAAAACAAGTATTTTCTCCACATTCCAGATACTTTTATCATCATGAAATATCTTATACGTGGGGAGTGAGATATATATATATATATATATATATATATACAGTGTGTCAATTTGAAAACTTCCCACC
>WOGO01007760.1:0-10975 GCA_015342085.1 Leptinotarsa defecta
AGAACCCTGATAGATCAACTAGGTACTGCAATGAATTTCAAACTCGATAAATCCTATGTGTGCAAAAAAGTTATTCAAGGTTGAAGTTCCACATTTTAAGCATTCACGGCACTTTTATTTAATTACAAACATTATGAATTGCTCAAAAGTTTAGTAGGTGCCTACCTAATTCCAAATTTCAATTACAAATTGAAATTATCGCGACAAGCTTTTATTATAATTTCAATTCTGTAAAGTCATAAATGAATATGGTTAATGTGATTAAAAATTTTATTTTGATCTTTTTAGGGCACTTAAATAAAAGCTTGTTTTAAAAGTTATTTTATCATTAGTTTATTATCATAAATATCAATCGATTTGCATCGCCACCGAAATCCAAATTCAAAATATAATTTCATGACATATTTTCAGTAAAACTGACATTCCGTTACTGGAAAGGATACACACTATCAGGAAATGGCTAAAATCATTCAAAATTTGAATTCGTAGCACTTGTATATGATTACCATTTTAACTTTGTAATGAAGAAGCTTTCGATATTTTTTTGGAAGCTTGTTATGATAACTGATAACATTATACTGTGGAGAATTTTTACAAATTGGTATTCGAAAAATGTCGTGTGTTACGTTCGAATTCAGATGAATTTTCAACAAACAGTGAAAAGCAAAACAAGAACTGTTCTCAAATACCGGAAGTGTGACACTTTCCTCGACTCGCGTTTAATGAACTAAGTTGGCGTCTTTAGGAAATGAAGTGCATTACCAGTGTATTTGGTGATTGAAACGTGCGTCGAGAAAAGTACTGCAATTCTGATGTTTGAGAACATTGCTTGTTTTGGATTCATTTCACGCCAAAGGTTCCAGTTTCTATTAATTTCAAACAATCAAATGTTATTTCGGATAAACATAATACATTCCAAAATATAAATGGAAATAATTGGAGTTACTGACATTTTCACGAATCTTTTCTTTTGAAGTATCACTTCATAACGTTGCAAGTAATCCACTGTGAATGAAAATTGATCTATTTTCGAATAAAAATTGAAGGAAAAATTTTCTTATTGCATTGGATGAAAAGAGAAAAACATTTTCCTGTACAATTTTTTTTTTGTTGCAGGATATTACAAAGTTGTTATCTCCATCTGTTGGCGTGAACCGATGAGACACACTGGGGAAGATGTAGAGAACCAACATGAATTGAATGTTTGAATCCAAAGTAATGGTACATTCTTATTAGAATATATAAGTGAATGCATCCTACTTCCATCATTTTTCACTACTGTAAATTCAGAATTGAAAATTCAACATTCTGAAGTAATTAATTTGTATTGATAATATAAAAATAGAGAGATTATTGGGATCTATTTTGAGAAAGTTCTTCTGAATATTTGTTGATGGAAATAAAGAACATTTATGTAAAGTTCATTACCAATATTCGATCCGAAATTGAAGATAGTGTTATAGCAAATGGTTTTATAACAAAAATTTACCGACCCTTCACCGCAACCCGCAAGGGTTTATTGTGGCTCACACTTATTCACACTCGACCAAATAAACCCAGCTTTTTAACGAAGCCGATTAGTTTGTATGGTGAGTGGTCTTTTAGGTCAGATAGTAAGAGTACGGCTCTGCCAAACTCTGAAAACCTGATTCTATCCCCAGCGGGGCAAGGACAAAGTATGTGTTCTGCTGTTTCTTCATTTTCCAAACAGAGGCGACACACACTGTCTTCCGACAGTCCGAGTCTCTGCATATGATGCATATCAGACATCGTAGTTCATCCCTACTATAGTTCAACGACTGTGAATAAATGCCTTGGAGTGGGCCAATCCTGGAAGATTCTGCCAGAAGCCTTGTCGTCCACGTGTTTAATGTTTGTTTGGCAAATTTACTGGTCTCAATGTTCTCATTTTTTAATCTAAAATCGAGTTTCATAGCTTTGTTCTATAGTAACCATGATTATGATCAGATTATTGTTCTGAATTGTAAAAGGTTATTCGATGAAAAATCTTTTATGACTAATGGGTATAAAAAATAGGATAACACCTACTTAACATAGTCAGTCGGTAGCTAGTTGGTTAGTGAATGCCATTCTTGAAATCTTTGGTATGCTGGGCGCATGTTTGAATCAACCAATTTTAAAGTAACTTTCACATTGTTGTCTCTATCTTCAGAATCTCTAAAGTATAATAAAGTGTAATAAGAAACGTGATTACTATATGCAGAAACTATTCCAGAGAGGTGCATAACATGCCCAAGTTCAGGTGAAACACCTCTTACCCCTTGCGTCTCATGTGAACATAGGACTTCATAGGTACGTGTAGCAGATACCCAATGAAAAAACAACAACTGATCTAGCAAATGCCGCGCAAAAAGCTGGCACCTGTGCAACGTCTTCTATTTGGAAGATTCGTCGCAAGTAACTTCCTATATAAGAAACTAATTTCATTCATCGGTCGGTTCGACGTGGGTGCTTTGTTCACTCAGTAAATCGGTCGATGTGTGAGTCGATGCTTCAAGCCCCAGGCTGAACGCTCGATTTTCACTTGCTATCGTCCCACCCGTGTTAGGAATCACACGTTAAAAGGTAAGACCTCATTAGTCCTTAGCTCGCACAAGTTTCGACTTCGTAGGGGTGCGATAGCTAGTTAACGGAAAACATATTTTGAACATTTTTGGTCGACCATCGATAGACATAAGAATGTCTCCCCAGACTTTTCCCAAGAGATTTGATGGCACTCTGTCGTTGTTTCGGAAAATCAGTGATTTGAAACGCAAATTCGTTGAGATTTCACAAATCATTTCTCGGTGACTAGGTAGGTTTTGATGATGTGAGATATCAAATGTTTTGTCATATCGCGTGACACATATGTTTCGTTAACGTGATGTTGATTTTTACACGATGATAGGCATTCTGATAGGTGTTGATTGCTTATTCCATCCATTCTAAATGGAAAATAAATTATTTCAATTATCGTGATTTATTTTACATCAATGAACAGAATGTCTGAGATTTTGAATGATCAGCAAGACGACAGCCGTTCTATAAGAGGATTTGAAATTTCGAGAGATGTGTGTATGGAGTTCAATGAGTGAGTTTTGTGTGGAGTGTTCGAGGCTGAAGCCGTGCTGGTACATGGGTATTTTGTTATGAATGGAGAATGATTCATTTAGTATGTTAGTTAGTAGTTTATCCAGTAGATTACCTAGGCATACATACAATGGAGGAGCCTGAACGAAAGAAAGTGATAGCATATCTCCTTACGGAGACACCCTCTACGGAACCGGTGGAACACTGAGTCCACGAATACCAATGATAAACTGCACTCCCTAATGCAATGCCAAGCTTCTACATCATTTAACAAAGAAAATTAGTATTCTGTCTTGTCTTTCTTCCTCTGCTTTCCTTGTTAGGCAAACAGTTGAAACTAAAACTAGTCTTTTGTATTGACTTGTATTTGACTTTTTTTTAACGTAATATCATTCTTTTTAGCTCTTTACTGAATGATTCAAGAAATAATTATCACCGTAAAGCCTTGTTTATAGTTCTCAGAATAGATTCAATTCTTTTGATTGATTCACCTATGTATTCTGAAATGACTGTGCTCAATTGTATGAATAGGACAATGGGATCGGAGCCACGTCAAGAGACCGATAAGGATCACTGAGATGAACCCTGGACAAAGGATCAGATGAGGCCCTACTGAAACCCAGACGCTATGCTGGATTAATTGAAATCTGCGAACAGACATGGTGGTGAGTTGAATTTTATTCATTTTATGGTGATGGATTAAACGAAACCGCGTTGCTGGAAAAATATATATTTTTTATTATCATTACATGAGTTTCAGAACCTGGATAAACCTGATATTTGATCATGCAGGTCTTTGGAGAAGTCTCCAATAATAATCAGAAATGGAAATGAGAATTCAAAAATAAAAGTGAATTTGGTATAGTTATTTCAAATAGACCATTTGTTCTAATTTCAATTGTTTTTCAATTCTTCTTGTTTTGTGTAATTTCACATATCGTATTTACTATTGAAGAAGTAGAAATCCCAAATATTTTTTTTAATAATAAGTTTCCCAAGAAACTTTTTTCAAAAATATTTTACTTTTAAATATGAATAGAACGCATGAAGAGGGAACTGAGAAGTTGTTTTGAACTCTCGATGTCAACATTGTATTTTGATAACTGAAAATTCTTTCAGAAGATGGAATGATTGATGGTTATTATAAAACGTTACAGATAAGTTACTAAATCGAACAGAAATATGATAGAAATTGATGAGAATTTATTATAACGTATTTCAAAAACATTTTCATGTGAAATTTCTACTTGATAGTTCACAATACGGGTGTACTGTGACGCCTGAAGATGCTTTTGTATATCGAAACAAGTGTCGTGGTTTTGTAAACTGTCAAGTGGATACCTCACATTGAAATGTTTTATGAATACGTTGAATTAACCAAAGCAATGTTTGAAATTATTTTCAACCTCTAATCAGTTGTCGGCCTGTGAACAAGTTTAACAGCTGGGATGAATGAAAACGATTACATTCAGATGTTGATCTAGCCTAGAACTTCACTTCATTTTGAAAGGTGAATTTGTCACGTATCGTTGTACAAAATTTTATGATTTGACGTTTCTGAAATATATTCTAACTATATGAAAAATGGTAAATTAAACTTTCTATGTTTTTTACCACTTTTATTTGTAACTATCGTTATTTTAATATTCAATCCAACACTCTTAATGGTATTTCTAATTGATTGATTGATTGATAGTATTTCTGATTGAAAAACATGCTGATTTCTGAAAGTCATAAATATTGTTGCCTTATAGCTGCCAAATTGAATGAAGTTAGAAATATTTTAAATCCTTCGATATCGAAAACTTGGCTGGAATCCAGGGATTACGAATGATATAGTGTATTTTCCTGGCTATGACATTATCAGGAATGATCGAACCTATAAACGTGTTGAGAAAGGTATCAACTCCAAAATAATTACTTCTGAGCATTGAGCCTTGATACAACACTAATGGCCAGAAATCAAGTTACAAAAATATTGCTGCCGTTTTATGTTACATAACACCAAAAGGTGACTCTGAAGCTTTCTTTAATAGTTTCGAGGTTACTCTGTATAACGTCAATTAGAATTATGATAATATTCTTCGGAAACTTCTATATACCTAGATTATTCTAATATTCAATCCAACACTCTTAATAGTATTTATAATTGATTGATTGATTAATAGTATTTCTAATTGAAAAACATGCTGATTTCTGAAGATCATAAACATATTTGCCTTGTAGCTGCCAAATTGAATGAAGTTAGAAATATTTTGAATCTTTGCTATATCGGAAACTTGGTTGAATCCAGGGATTACGAATGCTATAGTGCATTTTCCCGGCTATGACATTATCAGGAATGATTGTACCTATAAACGTGTTGAGAGAGGTATCGACTCCAAAATAATTACTTCTGAGAACTGAGCACTTTCTACAACACTGATGGCCGGAAATCAAGTTAAAAAAAGAGAAATGACACCGTTTTATGTTACATAATACCAAAAGGCGGCTCTGAAGCTTTCTTTATTAGTTTCGAAGATACCCTGTATAACGTCAATTAGACATGATGATATTATATTCTTCGGAGAATTCTATAAAGATCCAACTTTATAAAATATTCGATCCAACACTCTTAATAACTTCATGTCCATCATGGAGTCTTTGAATATCAGGCAGGATATTTCAGAACCATCACACTTTTCACTGATTGACTGATCATATTCAAATTTTGAAGTGAAGAATTTGGGAAATATTGATATACATATTGTAAAACATTATCTCATGTACTGATCGTTTGAAATAGTCCGAGAAAGTTGTGTTCCTTGAAAGTGAGCATTTTGATTATAGGTATCCTCAAAACAATCATAGAGTTAATAAACAAACATGCTCCTAGTAAACCATACGTTCAAAATACCTATAAAGAAGCAGTCCTGGGTCACATAAAATTATTACAAAAGCTCAGGTATAAGGCTTTGAAGAGGAATGAAGAATCTTAATTATTATCACACCGAAATTATTATAAGCAATTGCGGAATTTCACATCATCTTTGAAAAGGAAAAAAGACATATTTTGAATATTTGATCTGTGTAAGTGGAATATTCCTAAAAGTATCAATGTTGAAAAAACTAAAGTAATAAGAAATCAAAAGTGAAAACCATCAAGGAGAGATGTATATAAGGAAATAAATAATTGGAAATAAGTTTCTAAATATTAATCTTTCCCAAATGCTTACACAGTAGGGTGTGGAAAACAACTACTTGCCCGGCTAATACCACGCTGGATATTGTATGCTGCTGGATGAACTATAAACATCTGCGAGACCAGCCTCTGTGAGGAATCTTTCATAAATGTCTGTCGGATATAATTCAATATCCAGCATGCTATTGTATCGCGAAACACGTTTTGCGTTTTTGTAAAACTACTTAGTGAAAATCCCACAATGAGGTGTTTCTTGAATACATGCCGTATTCCGTAACAGATACGAAGACGATTAAAGAGGAAAAAAGATAACTGTCATCGGAAACAATACAATTCTCGAAGAAAATTTTCGGGGACTCTTACCCTGCTCGAGTTATACGGGGAAAACCAAGAATGCTGTTTACACCGTTTTTTTCGAATGGAATTGTTATTTCGGAGAATATCAAAAAATGGAAAGAGAAAAATTTTATTGTATTCGAAGTATACTATTACAATGTAATAATAAATATTTGATAAAACGTTTCGTGTCAACATGGCCACCATCCAAGGGTATATCACATTTGATATTTTCATAGCGTTTTATTTGAAATAATTACCATCATCAGTGACAGCAATTTTGTATTACGGTCCTGTCGTTACTTCTTTTGTAAATTGTTTCGATTTCTTCAAAATATAATTCAAACAACCCAATACATTCGGCAGGTAGGTACCATAATACAATGAAAATTCGTACTTTTTCGTTTTGGAAATTTTTGTATTGCCGTAATCCTTCTTTCGAAGCTTACTTCTCTCTAATCAATTATAATCCGTAATATTTTTATAACTCTCAATTCTGGAAGTAACGAAAATATCAGTTTTTGCTCAAAATTCAATTGTTGTATAATTTGGTATGATCAAATAGCATCTCAATTCATTTAACATCTTGAACACGTAGGCTTTGATTAGTTTCTATGGCAGGAAAAATGAATGCGTTGTTGATATCTGTTGAGAACTGACAAACGTTTATGAACATATCAAACATGTATTCAAATGATGAAGGGAGTGATATGCTTTTCAGTTATGCAAAATCAAATAGAACTCCTCTTTTGGCAAGAAATATGTGTATTGAGATATACCCGAATCGTCGTATTCCGAACATCCAAATGTTTAGACGATTAGAAAAAAATTTGAGGGTCTATGGTGCATTCGACGAAAAGAAAACAAGAAAATGTGTGGTTACTGGAACTGTGAGGAATCAAATAAATGTCAACAGTGAGCAAATATTACCACATAAAAATTTACACAGTGAAACCATCTTTTTTTTTATTTAGGATTGGCCAGTTACAAAAATTAAAAAATTATGCTGATCAAGATTGTTCTTTACGAGAAATTGATGCCCATGAAATGGGGATTTCTGTAAAATCCACCAGAACTATTTTGGGAAAGAGCAAATATAAATGATACAGGATACGCAAAGTTCATCACCTCAATGATAGGGATCACGGAAGGACGGTACGATTTGCGAAGTGGTTAAGACGTAGAAATAGCGAAGTTGGAAATATTTGTGAAGAAATAATATGGACGGACGAATCAAAATTCACCAACAATGGTTGGTTTAACAGAAAGATGCATTATGGGTGAAATAATACAAATGAATATTCACATAGGGAAACCAATTTCCAAGAAAGGTTCGGAATACATGTTTGGTTGGGAATTGTGGGAACAAACATCCTTGGTCCTTTCTTTTACGAATATCATTCGAATAGTAAAATGTATTTTCATTTTCGATTCAATGAATTCGATGGCTACTTAGATGAATTGCCACTGGATATCCGCCATAAAATACAATATTTTCAACAAGACGGCGCTCCTTCCCATAATACAGCAATAGTAAGGGAACATTTAGATGCAATATTTCCAAAAGAATGGATTGGAAACAATGGACCAACTAACTGGCTAGCACGATACACAGATCTTACTCCTATACATAAAGGATAAAGTTTTTTCAACGCCAAGTACAGATATTGGCGATCTTAAACAAAAAATGAGAGATGTATGTATTAGTATTACACCTATTATGCTAGAAAATTACCACAGAAATTGTCTGGACCGACAACTTATGTGCATTCAACAAAAAATCGTCAATTAGAGCATTTAATGTGGATTGCTATGTAGCTTTGACTTTCCGTATTGGTTTCATTTTTCTCAAAATTTCATGACAAAATAAATTGTTTTTCTGTTTGGTTGTTGTCACTGATGATGGTGGTTATTTCAAATAAAACGCTAAGAAATATCAAATGTGATATACCCTTGGATTGTGAATTTATCTCTTTATCGATATCTATAATAAAAAAGACAAGTCCGTATTTAAAAAAAAGTTGATGGTGGCAATGTTGACCCGAAACGTTTTATCGTATATTTATTATTACATCGTCATAGTACACATCGAATACAATAACACTATCTGTTTCCATTTTTTGATAGTCTCCGAAATAACAATTCCATTCGAAAAAACGAAAAACAGTATTTTTGGTTTTTTTCGTATAACTCGAGAAGGGCGAGAGTTCCGTGATTTTTTTCGACCATTGTATTGTTCCCGATAACAGTTAACTTTTTTCCTATTTAGTCGTCTTCGTATCTGTTACGGTTCAAAATATAGCGGTGTTACTACATGATAAAAGAAATGGCCTGTATATGTTACGGATCTTCTTCAAGTATCGGCCGATTCCATCACATATCAGAGTAATAAGATTCCAGCAGCATTGAAGAGAGTGGGAAAATATGATAAATATTCAATTACTGATTGCAAAAATGATAATCCACCTGATAATGATTCACTTATTTTTCTCCGTTATTTTTTCCTTATTTTCCTTTTCCTTTATTTTCCTTTCTGTCACATACTGGTATTTCGTTCATTGAAAGACTTTATTCATTGGATATCCTCCTGAAAACATCGTCCTCCCAAACCGATGGTGACATTTTCTCAAAATATGAATTTTTCACATATACTCAGTGGACATACTTGAAGACTGGCTATAAATCGAATCATCTAAAGGAACGATTCGTTCAGGCCAGTCTCAACTCCCCACACTGTAGGTTAATGGACTGACACCTATCAGAAAACAACTACTCTCCTGGGTAATATCTCAAAGGGTGTTGGATAATATCCGACAGGTGTCATTGCAGGATTCTTCACTGAAGTTATTCCTGCGTATGCTGTTAGCGATACAACTGCCGCAATAGATTTTCAATTGTTGGAACACACTTGCAGACCGGTTTCGGGCTTCAAGTTTACTCACTGACTATTTGTGAAAAGTTTTCTTTACTTATACGAGGAATTGGGGAAATTTCGAATATGTGGTTGGTTACCTCCTTTACAGGCAGATGGGGAGATGACAAACCGGTCGTTTGTTGTCCGCTTCGGCCCAGTTCGAAAAATGATACTCTAAGGAATACGATTTTCAATTATCTGAAATCATAGACACTACCTTGCACTGACAAGTAGTCAAACAGCCCGAAACCGATCTGCAAGTGTTTTCCAATAATAATTGAAAATCTATTGCGGCAATTGTATCGCCAACAGCATTTGCAGGAATAACTTCAGTGAAGAATCCTGCACTGACACCTGTCGGATATAATCCAAACCCTTCGTGGTATTAGCCAGGGGAGTAGTTATTTTCTGATGTGTCAGTCCATTAACCTAGAGTGTAGGGAGTTCAGACTAGCCTGAATGAATTGTTCCATTAGATGATATGTTCAAAATATGGGTGTTTCCCTAATTAAACCGACTTTACATCACTGTTTTCGATTGTTCCATGCTGGCTGTTATATATTATCATCATGTAAGTTAAGCTGAAAAGTACCAAACCTTCAGTATTTAGAAAACATTAGAATACGGGTTAGGTTAGGTTAGGTTAGGTTAGGTTTACTGTCAAATAGAAATGAAGTTGTAATGTCAGATAATTCGTTGTAGTAAAGTTTGATCTGAAAGTATTTGTTCTGTATCCGAAAATACATAACATAATAGGCGACGAGGATAAACTGGTCAATAGTCTGAAGTTGAGTCAAGTCGAACTATAAAAATGTGTTTGGTGGGATCAATTGAACATTTCAAACCTGGATAGTCGGAAATATCTAGCTATATCGAGAGAATGGAGCAGTTATTTTTGTGTAATAATATGGAAAAAGAGAAGAAAGTACCTCTATTTCTTACTTTGGTTGGTGGATAGGCTTACAGTGTTAACAAAGATCTAATTTCACCAGAATTACCCAGTTCAAGGACATATGTGCAGCTCAAAAATGTCCTCTTAGCACATTATTGCCCAAAAAAGCTGATTATCGCTGAACGGTACCAGTTCTATATATGTACTGAGGAGTCTTCTGAAGATATGAATGCGTTCATAATCAAATTGAAAAAATCATCTAAACATTGTCAATTTGGACAATTCTTAGTTGATGCGCTTAGGGATAAGTTAGTCTGTGGCCTCAAATCAGAAAACGTCAAAAAAAAATTATTATCTGAGGAAAATTTGACATTCAGTAAAGCCTGTAAGATAGCTCAAAGTATGGAACTCGCTGAAAAAAAGCCAAAATTATGGGAATTGATTTGGTGAATAAAGTTGAAAGTCAAGTCATTTTAGGTCAAGATTCAAACAGTCAAGTTCAAGTCCAGTCAGTAGTGGTTCATCGCAGTCAATGAATATGAAGTGTAAACGATGTTTGCGA
>WOGO01007761.1:0-10975 GCA_015342085.1 Leptinotarsa defecta
TACAGTTACGAAAGGGTGGACTGATGGTTCGAGAATGTGTACGCCTAACATGCCTGCAAACAAAGGATCGCGACTAATTATTGTGCATTGCGGTAATGCCATAGTTTCAAACCATGATAGGATAATTGCCAATATTGCACAGTCGAGGTTCTCAATCTGATAGATTATATTGAAGTAATCTACATTGCTGGTGGTATTTTTGAAATCGGTTAATTTTCAACTGTGTTGTCTTACTATCTATCATCTTCTCTATAAGGAAATTTCCCTATACGCTGTCTGTTCAAAAAATAAAGTAAATTTTCATTTTTCTCAAAAAATATTTATTCATTAATTTCTATTTTGTTCCCTTCAAAGTACCCCCTCAGATATAATACACGAGCCGGCGTTTTTGCCAAACCTCGAAGCAGTTCTGAGATTCACTTTTTTTATGTCCTTCAGCTCTCAGCGATTCGGTTTTTATCTAGTCAATCATCGTAAAACACCGTCCTTTCATGAGTCTCTTCAATTTTGAGAACAGAAAAAAGTCGCGCAGGGTCAAATCTGGTGAATACGGTGGCTGAGGCATGATTAAGGTGTTGTTTTTAGCCAAAAAATTATGAACAAGCCAACGACCAGAGAGCAAGTGTATTATATGTAGAAGCCATGACTTTTCTTCGTATTGCTTCTCGCAAGCGGCGCACAACTTCAAGATAATACTCCTTATTGAACGTTCGACTTTGTGGCAGAAACTTCTGATGCACCCCTGATTCATCACCATACTTATTATCCTTTTGAGCAAATCTGAATCGCCGTTGAAGTCATTCAACAATTCCTGAGCGATGCTCGTGCGACAGTTTTTTTTTGGTTAAAATTTAGCAATATTGAAACGAACTTCGCTGCCACACGCTTCATGCCCAAAATTTTCGAAAAAAATGCACGGCATGAGCAGTGATGGATTACCTCATGGGCCCGTGAGGCCCGGGCCTAGGGCGGCACGATTTAGAGGGGCGGCAAAATTTTGAGAACGTTAAAATTCAAGAGACGAAGAAATATATTAAAAATTCATTTTTAAATGGGTTCTGATTTTTTTTTTAATCTATTAAAAATTTTCTATGGGCTATAACATAATTCAGTTCTTCATTGATTTTTCAATTTAAGGGTGCATTATTAATATTTTGATGAAATCCAATTATAGCCTTTATCGAATAAGGTTATCAAAAAGAAACAATCTAATAATCATCTATGCGAATTACTAAGTAAGTTTTTACTTTTGTATCTTTGATGATATTACTATTACATATATAAACCATTTAAAATTACGTATTCGTTTTTTATTTTAATTTCGATCTTGAATGGAAATATGTATAAATTAACATTTGGAATTTATTTAGAATTTGAAACATTTTTTTGTTTATTCAAAATAAATTATGCTTTATCTATATCAATCTTTTTTAGAAATAAGTCAGAAAACAAATTTGATTATTATCTTGATCGAAAAAAAATGAAATTTTATACAGCTGCAAATATGTTAAAACTATTTATTTAAATTTCAACAAATTTTAGAAATTCTGAGGCACGAATTTGTTATTATAAAATTTCATCAAATTTTAGTGAATAAATAAGTGATCTGTGCTACATTTATATTTTGTGTTATTATTATAAGTATAAGTAAAAAAATCGATGGATAATTTTTAATTCAAGTGTTTTATTTGTGTTTGTGTATGTGATTGTGTGTGCCAAACATTCAATTAACATATTGAATTAGACATTTTTTTTACAAGTTGTCGAGGTCCTGAATACATTTTTTTATCAACTATGAGTAGTTATCGAAAAAAATTAGCGGTGCACAATATCGTAACAGAAAAGCAGAAGAATCTTAAAAAAAGAAAGTTTACTAAAATAAATCCCAGAAATATCTAATTTTGTGACAAGCTCAACGAAATTTACAAATAATGATAACGATCAACAAGCATCAGGTTCATTTATCGTAAGTATTTTGATGCAATTGTTTATAATTAATAAATATTTTCTTTAAATGTAATGTTTCAATATTGATTAGGAAATTAAGAAGTATGGGCCAAGATAGACTCAATGCTTTGGCATTACTTCTATTGAAGCTCAACTAGTTCAAGAAATTGATTACGATGACATAGTTGATGCTTTTGCTCGGACAAAAGCCAGAAGGAAGAGATTTACAAATTGAGTAATAAATTATTATTTGAGAAAAATGTTTATTATTATTATTTATTATGTGAGAGTTTAATAAAATTTGTTTTGTATTATTTATTAATTATATTTGAATAAAATGAAACCTTTATTCAATGACAAATGTGAATCAAAATATATAGAATTTTGTTGTTCAAAAAGGGCGGCGTATTAGACGGGGCCTAGGGCGGCAAAATGCTTAATCCGTCACTGTAAATATATATCACTGATATCACGAATACATATTTCTTAAATTAGAATTCATCACTAAATTCAAAAAGCAATAGATCTGTATTTTTATCTGTGGACAATCTTAGAGATAGTGTTCATTTAAAATCGAAAAATGAATGCTGAGTTCTTGATGAAAAACCATTCAACAATAGCAAAACTACTTTTTCGAAATATTCTTTATTTTCCAGATCAGAGTGCAAAAAATCTCGTCAATTTCTACAAGTCCATCATCATAATACTATTCAACAGGTTTTTTGGCGAACTGGAAGATCTGAAAGAAACTATGACCAAAACTGGTATTGTAAAACCAGAAGATATTGAAGAATTTCAGAGTGAAATTTATACTCCTGCTGTCGATGAAATAAATATCCAGTTTCACAATGATTTCGAAAAATTGACGGTTTGTATGAGACTGTTGTATGATTATTCAGAAATTTATGAAATATTTTTCAAAATCTGTCTGTATTTGCTTTTAGTACCTACAGAAATATATTGTTTTTCTAAATGTGAAACAATAATGGTCGGTACTTTAATTCAAAGGTAAAATCGTGATATAGTAGTAGGTAATTCAGAGCCGTTAAATAATTCGTGTTTGAAGCAAACATGATCAGCGAAACTCTGTACTTTGTGACGTTACCTTGAATTGATAAATTTTTCAAAGATGATGACCAAGAATCGACAGATTTTATAGAAATATAAAACACTGGGCAATCAAACTAATCAGTACTAAATATACTTGATTTTTCAAAGACGATAACCAAGAATCGACAGATTTTATAGAAATAGAAAACTCTGGGCAATCAAACTAATCAGTACTGAATATATTTGATTGACAATCTGGCATGCCGATAAATTAGACTTCTACAAATGATAATTCAATTTTATGGGCTTATAAACAGAGGCGGCTTAAGGCAGGGGCAGTGTTGGCCCCCCCAAAAGTACACACCATGATTTTCTCATTAGAAAATTCTCAACCCAAAGAAGTTCCACTCTTTGGCGCACGAAAGCATATGAATGAAAAATTCGTAAATATATTTTTTTTTGATAAACTACGTTATATTATAAAATGATTTAATTGAAAAATCCCATCTTTGTTGTTACCTATCATTGGCTTTTATTCAGTTTGGCAATATTACTTGGTGTGAAGCTGCTTTCGCGGGGAATCCCCTGTCAAGTATCGCATGCAGACGCAGTCTCACTTCATGTTCCTATATTATAATTTCTGAAATAATTTGATGTGAGAATAAATAATAGTGTTACATAGTTTTAAAACGATAAGTAGAAATTCGGATTGTGTCGTGAAGAATAAAAACAACATCTATGTTTATCTTATTTTTTCAAGAATAAGGTAAGAATTATCTATTATACTCACATTCATATTTTTTATAGTTTCCTTTACAAAACATTTATATTATATTGAACATTACGTTAGTGAAATACTGAAGTAGGTAATATACAAAGTATTATTATTATATATTATATTCATCCAATTAATATTGAAAGGAATTGGTCCACTTCTCATAAGCTAATAATAAAGAAAGGAAACAAGTATCTTCAAATGTTATTGAACCTTTTTTACGGGTTATGGATACAAAGTAATTCATAATCTATCAGTCATGTCAGGCTTTGGCACTAAGAGAGATAGAGATAAAGGGGGAAATAGAGAATCTGGTTCAGCAAAAAGAAAAAGAACATTTTTGTTTCTTTAATAAAAGTGAAGTGAGTAAGTAGCCGCAGTGTCAGTGACTGATTTGGGTTTCAATTCGGCCACCTAGACATGATGTTTTTCCATTACTTTTGAGTGGTTTTTTATTTTTTATTTTGTTGTTTAATGAGTTGTAAATGAGTAAAAATTTCGGTTACTGTTTTTTAATGTATGAAAAAGTGTTTAATTTCGTTTCTTTTTTTATTTCATAAACCCTTCTTCTTGAACCATCAGAGAACCTCGTGAAATGTACCTTGCCTCTACATTGAACGTAGTTCTGGCGCCGCCACTGATTATATAGTACTAGCTCTTATATATACAGGGTTTCACTTTGAAAACTTCCCACCCTCGTGCTTCAACCCCATAGGAGGAGTAGATGTTATCCTTAGAATTTTAAATGAGAAGGGGGGTCAAATGGCACATCATTTTGATTGGCGTTCAATTCTGCTTCCAATGGTACAATGGTAACGAACATTTTCCGAAAAATAGCGTTCTGAACCTACACATATTATTAGAATTTGCCTGTTCTGAGATACATTATTGTATTGACTCCTTTCAATTAAAATGGTTAGTAGAGTAGGTGACACCGTTCCAACCTTCGAAAGATAGAAATAAATGTATTACGCGTGAATAATTTCATTTTCAAGAACACCAAGCCAAACGTTAACACCATATTTCTCTTGGAAATTGGTAACTCTATACGAATATTCATTCTCTTGTCGCCAGTGATAATGTATATTCCTGTTGAACCATCCGTTATTGGTAAATCTACTTTCATTACACCCCAAATTTTTTTGCAAATTCTATTATTTTGGCGAAGTTTTCTAATGAACCATCTTCAAAAATATGTTCACCTGTTGAAGTTCATCAAACGCAAATGATGGATTTTTCTGATTCGATAAAGGGATTTGGAATTTTCCATACTGACGTACTGGATATGGCCGAATTATGAGCAATCTCCCTCAAGGTTACTTCCTTGTTCTCATTTTTTTTTATTTTCTACAAATTCTGAATCAAAAGAATGTCACTGTACGTGTGAATCTTTTTTGAACTTACCTAAAACGCCGATTTCATTATAGCCACTACATTCAGTAACCGTACATTTTTTTTGAAGGGTTTTTCAGAGAATCCATACTTTCGTAAACTATTTTTGATACATTGAAAATATTTATGATTAGGTTGTCGTCGTTCAGGATATAATTCCTGATACATTGCCAGAAATTTGGTAGGATTTCTCCAACATCTCGAATAAACAAAAAGCATATCCACTTTTTCGTCATTAACAAAATTATGTTATGTTTTTCCCTCAAAATCGCTCTCCAAATTGAACAACTGTTTCATTTTGTGTTTTACAAAGAACTTGACATTCACGTTCATGTATTTCATGGCTTACTTCAAAAAAAGAAATTATCGCTTATCGTGTTTCTCCTGAATATCATCTATGACTTTTTGATACAGTATTTTTATCAGTTAATTCTTGTTGATATACTCATTTTCTGAACAGAAATATTTGGGAAGCTACGAATTTTCAAGAGACATTTGAAAATTATGAATGGCTTGATATTGATACAAAGATTATTGCATTTCATTAGTTTGGACTTCCATTGTTTAATATGATATAAATTGATATGAAATCCCTGAAAGAATCTGTGGAAAATTAAAAAAGTGAAATAATTAAAAAGATTAGCTGGAAAAAAAACAATTATATTAGGCAAAACTGAAATTACAATGAAATAAAATTCAAGCAACAACCAAAAAATCCAAAAAATTCAACTCAATAAACGACATCACCGACGGGTGAACTCTGTTTGCATTTCAGTAACATTCGGAAATTCGAGCTCTTAATAAAAAATGATGGAATATTTAAAATCTGTTTTCTCTGTTCTGTTTTTCCGTTAATCAGCTGCCGCCCCCATACGAACGACAACTCTCAGAAGTTAAGAAACTTGTGCGAGCTAAGGACTAACGAGGTCTTACCTTTTAACGTGTGATTCCTAATACGGAGTATTTGCATAAATGCAAACAAAAATTGTATATTGCCAAACATTAAACGTATAAAACCGACCACTAAAAAACAAAAACAAGGAAAAAGGGGTTGTCTTTAAGTTATTTAATATAAATGAACTCTTCTCATTCAATAAATAATACTTTTCTCTTCTAATATAACAGTTTTGTTAAAAATTGCTACAAATATTTTATAAGCAAAAGTACTTAATTATGCTTATAAAAACAGGTCTAAAAGTAAATTTTATTGTCCCGCAAGAACCAACGGGGAGGTGAGAGTCTTGTCTTGCAAGGAAAGGAAAGGAAGGATATGGACGATGGATGGGGTAGGGAGGAAGGTTAAATCTGGTTTGTTTAAGTGAATCCACAAGGCACTCGCAAACTACTTTTAATCAACGGTCATTCAAGTTCAATATAGTCTGCGAAGGTCCCGCATTTTGAAAGGTGTATTTTTAAAATTATATTTGTCACACGTACGAATTGAAAAATTAAACAAATCGTCACATGTTCGCCCAGATAAAACATCATGAAAACCCATGAAACGTTCTACCACATTACCATCTTTGACATATCTAAAAACGATTTAAAGCTGTGATGCTCAGGTAATATCGGTAGTTTCATCAATTTCCCATGGAAAAAAAGAAACACTTTCAATCTCCTTGCTTATATTTTCTTAAATAGTATACGCCACACTGTCTATAAGCTCATTTTGGATGGTTTTTAAGGTGCCCGAAAAACGCTACCGTTTAAAAAAGTGCCAAATTGTGAATTAAAAGTTCCTTGTAATTGCCGCGATTAATCGAATGTTCGGTTTCATCGTGTCCGCGAAAAGCAAAACTACATCGGGTGTAACGAAAAATTCTTTGATTTAAAACAAGTTTAGTTGGATTGTTTTATATTACTTTCATACTACTAATATTCATAATTTTCAGATTCACCTTGTATAAAATTTCTATGTGCGCTACTTGTATTTCCTGCCAATTTGTAATCGAAAACAAAATGTAAACAGATGAAATATTCCATTGATGAAGAAAGCTAGTGGCAAGAAAATTCAACATCCAAAGTCCCTATAACATACATTCTCGATTCATATGAACTTTTAGATGACATTCAAGTTACAAGAAAGTTATGAGAATCAACCGAATCCCAAGTTGGAAATACCATTTAGAGTTCCAGATGTATTGTAATTTGACTCAGAGTAAAACTTTTGAGCGATAACTTGGAGATATTCATTCTTATGGTTGTTGAAGTTTCATATGCATTGAATTTTAGAGGCAGATTTCATTGAGTTGAAAGTTTTGGGAGCAGACTACATGGATATTTCCAAAATGGAAATTAATATTGAATGAAACTATTAATTGCATCACAGTTTAACAGTGGATTTTTTTATTCTTGGAATTTACACAAGAGAAACATGAAAGTAGAACTGGAGACTTTGGCATGAAATAAATCTAATGAAATGAGTTTTCAGGCGCTAAAATTGGAAGCGCATTTCGCTAACGAAATTAGCATATACAGGAGGTGACTGAAACGAACTAGTCTTTAGATACTGCCTTTTTTCACCTATAACTTAGTCATCAACTTGATTGTAAAGAAATGGTCTCTGTAATTGAATCCTGATGATGCAGAATTCTATTAGAAGTTAATACGAGGTATGGTGAAAGTATTTTCAAAAGAAACATGAAGGAATTCATTCCCCGGAACCAGTGATAACTGTTTTCAGGCTTTTTATGAGACTGATGATATTTGATACTCACTTGATCATTTCTAGATTCCAAAAACTCCTGTTCTCCTTCCTCATCTAGTATTCTCGAATCCGGAGGTCCTTCTATGATATCAGGATTTTCTCTTTGAGGGACGACAAGTGTCTCAAGTTCTATTGGATATCGTGGTAATATTTCAGAAGGCATGTTACTCCTAGAACCTACCATTTGCGAACTGCTAGATGTGCCGAGTTCGGAAACTTTGTTGGATGGGTGCATCTGTGAAGAATTTAGTTCATAGAGATAACTATTCGAGAAGTGAATCTATCAGATGAGTCTCTTTTCCCGTGTTTCCAGAAAGTCTGCTGTTCTCATTCAAACACGCAGATTCCAGTTACCTACACTTTATATTAACATTTTTATTGAGTAACCACTAACTTCCCACCCTTAATGTCTTCCATCCAGTAAAAAATTGGTCAATTTTATTGTCAAGGAAGACACTTTCAAGGACTATTTGAAGCCTTCGTTGTTCAACCCCCTAAAAGGGGTGGAGGTTACCCTTAAAATTTTAAATGAGAAGAGGGCTTAAAAGGCACATCATTTTGATTTGCGTCCAACTCTGCTTCCAATGGTATGTTGACTTATTTTTTGATGAGCATTTTCCGAAAAATAGCGTTCTAAACTTACACATGTGTTAAGTTTTGAAATACTCTGTATTAGATATTATTATGTTGATATGTGAAATTTATATCAAGTTTGGGTTTTTTGTTATTTTAACATGGAGATAAATTGTTGATAACAAGAAAGTGTCAAGCGAAAATAAAAAGTTCCTTGAAAAAAGTTAGAAATATCATTTTTTTTCCAATTTCTCCATCAGAAAAAAAGCTAAACATTGTGTTGGCCTTTCGACCGGATAATTCACTACGTATTTACAGGTAAAACTAAACAACATGTAATTAGAATTTATCTGTTCTGAGATGCATTGTTGTATTGACTCCTTTTGATAAGAATGATTAGAAAAGTAGGTAGCACCGTTCCAACCCTTGAATGACAGGAATAAATGTATTATACGCGTGGGATTTTTAATTAGTTGGTTATTGTCCTTTTACAAAATATAATTTAATATACGAGAAAGACATTTCAAACATAAAATCTATGAATATTACTTGAGCTTTCTCCCAACACTAAACCGTTATTTTAACACCTTGACATGTATTTCGATCATCAAGTGATCATTTTCAAAAGTTTAATCGAAACACGTGCCGAGGTGTTAAAATAACGGTTTGGTGTTATTATTTTGTCTCTCATGATTTATTTGAGACGATTTTTCAGAAAGAACTATGAGAAATATCAGGAATAGAAAGCTACTATCTAGTCCTTTTCATTGGTGAATTGCTGGAAATAATAGTCAATTCATTCAACAAATGCTGTTCTTGTTTCAATGTTTCCTATGTTATTCGTAGTGAAAAATGTTTGTTGAAGGTGGAAATCAAATTTTAATCAGTGCCATTGAAAGTTGAGAGACGCTCCAAAACAATAACTTCAACACTATGTATTCGTGAAAAACTCTCTTGAACCAAAATACATGAAATTTACGTTGAATGAGCACCACTATTCTATTCTGGTTTCTTGAACAGTATTTTCAGAATGTAAAATCTGTTGAAAGAAATGAATAGCATATTTCTATATGTTACAGTAGAAACGCGTGAATAGAATGAGAAATAATATTATTTAGAACGAGAAACGTATCAAATAAACAAAGTTGTTGAGAGACCTACCTTAGACAAAATTCCCCGGATGATTTTATCAAGCTCGTCGCCCCCTTCCGTCACAAACTTCTCTCCATGCTCTCGGAACTTCTCTTGGATTGCTAATTTTAGTTCCTCCTTCACCGCCTCAGCCATCTTCTCCGTTTCGGGATCTATCACATTATGGAAACCTCTGGAGATGATTGGAGGATGATTGGAGTGGGTCGTGACCCAAATAACGACGGTGTCGACATCTTCGGAATTCGAAACTCCCAGCAGTCTCATGAACAACTCTTTGATGGTTCCCGACCTCAGAGTGGTTATGGTGTAGACGTTCTTTCGTTTTTCGTCGTCGTCGAAGTTGGATCTGAGCGATATATTCGGTTGAACTGGAAGTGTAGTCTCTTGTGGCTCTCCGACCACATTGTTGGCGTCCACTTCATTCATTTCAGATCCATTGAGAATTACCACTTTGGAACACCATTTTTCGCAAAGGGGACAATTGGAAAGTGCATTGCATCTGTTTCGTTCCTGACAAGTTGCGCATGCTTTCAAATAAAATTTGTTTTTGTTTTCTAGGTTACTTCTTTCAACGGGTTGGGGGGCTTTTGCTCCAACGATTTCCTCTTTCGGTTGCAGAAATGCACCAACTCTATTACTGGAATCAAAAAGAGTTTCTGAACAAGTATTATGAAGGGAAAATATTTCATTTTTTTGTTTGTCGATTTGTGAGATGGACAAACACGAATTACAAAACGGTCTTCAACATTTCTTTCTGTTAAAATCTGTTTTTCAGTTAACCAGCTGTCGCCCCCCTGTGAACAACAACTCTTGAAAGTCGAAACTTGTGCGAACTAAGGTTTAACAAGGTCTTACCTTTTAACGTGTGATTCCTAACACATGTAGAAAGTTATTGAAAGGAGTATATTTTCGAAAGAGTTCCATTTTTGGGAAACGAAGGTTTTGGTTTTCTACTTATCCATTTTCATACACCGAATGTGGGAATCTTCCAAAGAAAGGAAGGACGCAGTCAATTTCAAATAATCAACTCTATAAAAGTGGTAATAGATCAGAAATTGATAATTATAGACCAATTAGTCTTCTCAGTATTTTTTCAAAAATTTTAGAAAGATTAATGTACAATAGACTAATGAATTTTTTAATAAGTCATAAAATTTTATCTGATTCTCAACATGGATTTCGCATGGGCAGGTCAACTGAATCTGCTATTACCCTTTTTGTTGATTTCATATCTAGGAATATGGACAATAGGAAGCACGTGGCAGGAATTTTCTTTGACTTGTGGCTTCCAAACTGTATAATATTGGCATTAGAGGAAATATTCTTGACTGGATCATTTCATTCCTATCAAATAGACAATTCTTTGTAGAAATAGATAG
>WOGO01007762.1:0-10975 GCA_015342085.1 Leptinotarsa defecta
TGCAAAAATATCAAAATTATGATATATAGTGAACAGTCATTATGAGTTTAAAAAATGTACATATACGAATATACATAAATAAAACAATATATATACCATTACAGATAATGAATAAACGAATCATTATAGACATGCAAGCGTCTGAAATACTAAGAGTTGAAATAAATTATCGTAATATTCCTTTAAGTCATAGTAGGCTTTTTGCAGAAGTACTACTTTAACCAATTTCTGAACTTTTTAAAATTTGCTATTGCCCTATACCATATTGGACTGTGGTTGTATATTTTCTTGCTCTCATATATCAAAAAATGAATTGTAATCGCTGATTTTGGGATTGGCAAGGGTAAATTCCGAATTCCTCTCGTGTGTCATTATTTACTGCTGAGTTGGAGTATTTTTTGTGAATTAAGCAAACAGTTTCTGAAAGGAATAAACAAGATACAGTAAGAATTTTCTGACTGACGAAAATTGGTTTGCAGTGGTGTTGTGATTTTGCCCTACATATGTATCTGACAGCCCTTTTTTGTAGAACGAATACTAAATTTAGTAGTTGCTGACTACCAAAGCCCCAAAAGGCAATTCCATATCTCAAGTGCGACTCTACCAAGGAAAAATACACAGTTCTGGCTGAGGATTGATTGTGTTCGTTAGAAACAACTCGAACTGCAAAGCAGCCAGATGCTATTTTTTTGCATAAATGTGTTATATGCTCATCACGTTTCAATATATCATCTATGAATACCTCTAAAAATTTTGTGTGAGTTTTGTTAACTATAGCGTGATTTTCCATAAGTATGTCGTCAAAATTAAGTTTGAAGCGAACAATGTTTGTTTTATTTGTGTTGAAACATAAGGAGTTTGAATCGCATCACTGTTTATCCCTATAGAGATCCAGGGTTATGATATCCCTGAGATTATCTTCATTTGTCCCACGTCAAAGGATCGTGGTGTCACCCGTAGAATGTGTGAACTTTCCTTCAATTTCAATGGTGACCATATCATTCAGTTAAGCAGAAAAACGATAGAATCCAGAACCAAACCTTGTGGTGCATCTGAAGAATTATTCTCAATATGCGATGTATTTCCTTGGAGTTTTACTAACTAGTTCCTGCCTGTTAGATAATTGTAAAGCCAGTTATATGACAATCCTTTAAAGCCATAGCACTGAAGTTTAAATAATAGTGTTTCATGGTTCACGCAGTCGAACGCTTTTGAGAAATCACAGAATACTGCCCCAATAGATTGCCCAAACCAATATATACATCTTCCAGAAAAGAGAAGATTGCATCGCCTGTGTTTTTATGGCTTTGGAATCCATATTGAGATTCGCATAGTATATTATATGATTACTCAAGAAGTTAAGCATTCTCTTTTCAACCAGTTTTGCCATCAATTTTGAGATTGTCTGAAGCGAAAGTTTGATGAATAATTCATTTCACCACCTTTACGAAGCGGAATGACTATCGCTAGTTTCAGACATGTAGGAAATCTGCCAGAATGAAATGATTCATTAATGGCCTCAACAATAGTATTTAAAGCGTACTCTGGGAGATTTTCTAAAATATTTATTGATATTTCATCAAGCCATCGGAGATTTTAACTCACGATATATAAACCTCTGGAGAAGCTTGCCACTCGCACCAGCGAAAGTCAAGAAGAAATTTCAAAAATCCATAGCTTTCAAACTTTGATGAATTGTTCAGAATCAATTGTTCAGAATCATGAAGGACATCAATCAGGGTAGAGAATGAACGGAAGGCAATGTAAAAATTACTTTAGATATGTTCAACAAAATCAATAAAATACATCCAGTTTGATTTTCAAAAAAAATCAAGGATATTCAATATGAACCAAAGAGATTTAGAAAACTCGAATCTATCCCAGAATATTATGATAGGTTCAAAGACTCAAAACAAAAAGTGACTTTTCTGATTAGAGAAAACATTGGACAAGGAAAATTGACTGATTTTCAGGAATTCTGGAATGATGGAATAGTGAAACAAGAAGAAAAACGAATTTAAGTAGTCATGCTTGAAATGGTAAGGAAGAAAAACTTGCAAATGCATTTGCAAAACTCTTTCCGTTAGTTTGTTGTGCTGATACTGCTAATTACGATATTGTAAATGATGTAAAAGTTCATAAAGAAAAATCCACAGTGCATTTAAAAACTAATATTGTTCTCGTCAAAACTCAAAAAAGCGCGAAGGAATTATAAAATATCAGAAAACGTACTGATTAATATCTGTGTCATTCTTTCAGAAGCAGAAATTGTTCAAAACACTTACGGTTGCGTATTATTTTTTCATTCGATGAATTAATTGAATATTTCATTCTACTCTTATACGTACTGAAGGAACATATCGCTTCAATTAGAGAAGATCGGTGAGATTTTAACAAATAAGTAGCTAAAAGTCAGATTGTACTGTTTTATTTTGCAAACAAGCAAAATGCATTAAGGAATCTATATTTCATTCGGTGTTTGGCTTGAAGCCAACGCAACTGATGCAATGTTCATCAGTTCAATTAGAAGCAGAAAAGAAAGAAAGAAGGTAAGAATGGAACGAAACATATGGAAGATTCCTAAATTGGATTGCATTTTGTAAAATTCTCAAAACTGACTTCTCTATAACTTTTGATGATATAATGAATCAGTTGGAGTTTCGAATAGAATTGTTATAATTACCGAAGTTTTCATCACAAAAATATAGATTCTTAATGATGCTTCTAGATCAAAATATAAACTTAGATAGTGATATTTATGTATGACAGCAAGTTGGGCCTCATGTAATAGTGAATTGAATTCAGGTTTCAAAGAAAATTAGTGAAACGATATCAGTTCTAGGGTAGAAAAAAACTCAGAAGAATATAACATTCGCTTTGCAATGAGTATAAAATGAGTTTCATTTGAAATCAGTTCAATCTTTATGTAAGAAAGGCATACTATCTACAACAATGATCCCAATTATTTGTGAATCTAAACTATAGTAAAATCAAGTTCAGGAAAGTTCCAAACAATTCCAAGCCAACTTCGATGAAAATTATATTAGGGTTGATTCAAAGCCCAGTAGAGACAATCTGACGGCTGCACTAAGATTTTTGGGTGAAGCAGAATTGAACAATTGCTAATATTAGTATCGACACCTTTTTTGGTTGAACCCAGAGTCTACAAAGAAAACATTCGTAATTCAACACCAAAAATAGTGATACTAGGCTTAGTGATATTAGGTTGAACCATCATTTCACTGATGGTGGTAGGTAGAAACCTCGCTGACTGGTGTTGTATCCTTAATGTTGTATTTTGAGCTCTGATTTTCACTAGTTGCTTAGCAGTGAAATCTTCAGATGTATGATGCTTGGTATTGACTGAGAGTGTCTCAATTAACTCCTGATGATGTTAACTTGCTTTGTGAAACACCCGACGAAAAACAGTATTTTCATGTTGGTTAGGGAGAAGTTTTTCAATAGATTGATTCCACATTTCGGGTGGTAGAAGAAAAACATGAAATCTTCTGAAGACTTACCAGAATGGAGTTGTTTGGCAAATTTGTTCCAAAAATTAATCACCTCAGTATTTCGTCGAATGAGTTGGATTCGTTGTTGGTCTCTAATATGACTATCATTTTTCAGAAGGTGAAAGACAGAATTACCCAAGGAAATATTAATAATTTGTCTAATGAATCAGTTTGGCCGTTATGAAAACAATTGACATAAAGAAATTGCCTTAGTATTTTGAAATAAAAAACTAGATTCTTTTCGGCTACAAATTTGAGTCCAAATGGAGATTTTTTTTCGGAGTTTTGTACTAACATGAAAATGAAGAAACATGTACTATTTTCGAATCAATACCAGGTAACATTTTATTATCTGTGGGAAATCTTCCATATCTTTTAGCGTCAGAAACGTTGAAATATTCAAAAAGCCTGTACGATATTTATACACCATTCTTAGCAGACTCACGAAAACCAGGCCATAAAACGCGGACTGCGATTCCAAGAATTGAATTCACCAGATAACCTGTGAGTGCGCCAAATCCTATATGGGTAGAACTAAGAGGCCATTGAAGTCAGCATTGTCGAGCACAAAAAACACACACAGCGAGGAAAAACCAGCAAATCGGGAATAGAAGAGTATGCTTGGACTCATCAACAAAACATGAAGTGATCCAAAGCTGAGATTACAGGGAGGTTAAAGAGGAAGTTCAAAGAAGCTTTATATATTTTGCCGACTCCTGCTGAATGCTCAAAACCTGCAAAACTGATGAAGCGAAGAGAGGGAAGACGGGATAGGTGAAAGAGTTTGAATTCCATATCTCAAAGGAACAGTTCAGTCATAACCCGAAGACAATTGTGATACAATCGAAACGTCGTACAGTAATTTGGTTTAAAATCTCTTTAATTTTTTCATTCCTTGCTCATTTCATTTTTGTTCTTTTCATTTATTT
The DNA here is from genome assembly GCA_015342085.1 of Leptinotarsa defecta. Taxonomy (NCBI): domain Eukaryota; kingdom Metazoa; phylum Arthropoda; class Insecta; order Coleoptera; family Chrysomelidae; genus Leptinotarsa; species Leptinotarsa defecta. Next base: position 4,442 of record WOGO01007762.1, read on the forward strand.
TCATTTTGTGGTCATTTTCGTCTCTTATCTTGATCATTTCATTATTTTCATTAAATATTCATTTAACGTTTTCTTGCTCAATACGATTGATATTTGAGCTATTCATTCTTATTTTATTTATTTTTTCATAGATTTTGAATCACATCAGGAAATGGAAGTCCAAACTAGTTGAATTCACAATGAAACAATGTCAACCATTTTCAAACCAATGTTTCTGTGAGTCACTTTTCCACATTCAAAAGTGAAGAATAGCCCAATCAGCCAATGCTATTAATTGTGGGACAATTGTGATAGCCAGATTGGACTGAAAGTGCTTTTTTCTTTTGAAAAATGTCTAGAAAAAAATTGGTAAGAATTAACATGCATGGAAATATATAATTGTATTAAAAATTTGCATAGTTCATTGAATGCACAGTTCATTAAGTGGAACTTCAGTTTAAACACCGCGTGAGCGAAAAAAAAGAGATGGATATGAAAGTTTTTGGAAGTTGTACGATGTGGGAAAACATTATTAGAAACATAAGAGGTTTGTAAAATCACACGATAACAAAATTCAGGTTCTTGACGCACTTTTTGAGAAGGAGCTCTAGAAGATTTGTAGAGTGAAAATCACTCACATTCGACATCATAAATTTATTTGATAATCCTCAAATGACCAGAAGTCTGGCAACACGTCGTATAAACATTTCATCATTTTATTCTGATAGTAGGTACAATGAGAATTTTGATAGTAAAGCGTAAACAGATTTTTAATATCCACGCAAATCAAGAAGTTACAATGAAAAAATAGTATTTGGAAATTTTTGGTTTTTCTCGTATATCTTCAGAATCAAAAGAGCTGGAGATGCCTCCATCACAACTTCATCACATTCTGTTTATCTCAATCCGTTTAGGTTAGGTAAGTGAGTCGGTCTATTCAACCCACCACCGCAACCCGCAAGGGTTTATTGTGGCTCACACCTATCAACACGCGACCAAATAAACCCAGCTTCTTAACGAAGCCGATTAGTTTGTATGGTGAGTAGTCTTTCAGGTCAGATGGTAAGAGTGCGGCTCTGCCGAACTCTCAAACCCTGATTCTGCTCTGCTCTGCTGCTTCATCGTTAATGAGGTAGTCGGATAGTCAAGGTGCAAGATTCCCACCTTGATATCCACGACAACCTCCCTATATGAGGGTTTTTGCACGTCAGCTACACCTGACGATGCCTTAGATCCAACCGTGCAGGGCTTTTTCGCCTCTGGTTTTGGCAAATCATCACTTGAGAGCAAACGTTTGCTAACCTGCTCATGGGGGGTTTGTTTCTCAACCTGAGACAGATTCTGCGTACACCGCTCAGGAATTTGTTGCAAGGCGGTTTTATAAGGTACCCCGTTCTTGAGGAGAGGACTCAGTCGTTTCCTGGCTGCACCACCAAATATTATTTTCAGGTTCAGTTATTGGAAGAGTTGAGAAGCTCTTGCTCCTGATCTGAATCTATAGGAAGTTCAGTTGGAGTCGTGAGCTCGACATCAATCTCCTCTGTAGACTCAGCGTCAGAAAAAATTTTTACGTTAACTCTGCCCACAAAAGTCCCACTAGTAGCTAGGGAAAGAAGGTCAATCACGGCAGAGCCCCGCATTACCGTGACAAGGCGATGCTACGACGAGAGGGCGCCCGGTATCTTGAAGGTTTTGTAGAGACAGCTGATAGACTCAGTGACATTCATTCTCTCGGTACGGATACATACACCTTAGGATCAGGCCATTGTGACAGAACCACAAGTGATTCTGTCATTCCCGTATCCAGCGAGGCTACGTGGAAGCAGGCATCCGATGGCCGGTTTGCTCTACCACCACATCCCAAGCCAATTCACTCGCCAAAAACAGCATGCACACTGGTTCAGGTAGAGAAAGATGAACAAGGACGGCCAAGTCTCGCCCTCAACCCGTTCACGAGATCTTCATGCATTGACTTAAATTTAATTAGCCTTGTATATTAGTTTCTTAATGTCTGAACTTGACCAAACCATCAATTATTGAGAAATGAGTAGCTTCGGAAACAGATCATGAATGCAAATCTTTTAGGCACTGGTATAATCGAGTTGCATGCTTGAAGTGCAGTGATGATGTTTTGTTAATTCCACAGATGGCGTTTCCACAAGGGGAGTCGTCATTACAATCAATTATGAAGGAGTGAGTTGAAAATGTATTCATTATCAAAAATAATGGTGTATTAGTTTAAAAATTTAATTGGAATCAACTATATATTAACTAAAATCAGTCTTCTTCTCATTGAATGTGCTTTGTTGAACTTTCTGAAGCTTTATGATCAATAAAATTCTTCCTGGAAACTCTTGAGATTGAACTCATCCGCCTCATCTGGTACTGACATGAAAACTATCGTTACTCAGGATGCTGTTTGGTGGCCATAAAAATAATAACTCTCCAACGAATATATACTTTGCAATAGAGTTGCGGTTTGAAAGTTTTAACGGTTACAATTTATAATCAAGTAGTATGGAGTACGGAGGGTAAGCACAGTAATATCGCGGTCTGAATATCAAAAGTTGTATAGAAAGGTAAATTCTTTCAGAAAACTCCAAGGTGGAAATATAATAATAATAAATAAAAATCAATTTAATGAGAGGTGAAAACAAGATTCTGCTGGAACGTTTTAACATTCAAGTATCAAATTAAGGCTCTGTCAATAATTCAATGACCAGACCTATAATGCAACAAGTACTTAATGTCACTACTGAGGAAGTGCATAAGCAGAATGCTTCTTCTTGAATAGATCAGTCTACTCAAATGCAAAGGATTTTTTTTCATTATGTATGGATTAAAGGTTCAATCATCAACTAAGAGAGTATGGAATAGGTTGGATATTAACTTTGTGTTTCTCAAACAGCTGTCATTAAAATTCATCGCTGCGTTTTCATACCGTGGAGAGTTCTAACCTGCATGTGATTTCTATGCTCAAGTTGAAGTTATATTGAAATAAAATTCATTTCACAAGAGCCAGAAAGTCTTCAATTGGTCACATACAAATATTTTTTGCGGAGAACCAACGCATTATACACACCTAATAAATACAGTGCATTCCATTTGGAAAGAACCACCCTGAATAACTTTGGGTCCAATGATAACTGGACAATGAGAAGAAAAAAAATCTGTAGTAAATGTTCAAAAAAGTTTTCACTAACTTCCATACAATGGTACAAACGAGCTTCCAATGCCGTCCTCACAAGGTTGAGAATCTCGGGAATTATTGCTCTGCAATGCCTCATGATATTCTCTTTCAAATCTTCTGATATTGTTGATTCTATCTCATACACTTCAGACTTCAAAAGACCCCATAGGAAGAAATCCACAGGAGTGATATCTGAAGACCTTGGTGGCCATTCTGTAGGACCTCTTCTGCCAATCTAGCGACCAGGAATATGATCAACAAAAAATTGTCGCAGTGGAGCTGCATATGGAGGAGGGGCACAATCCAGCTGAAAAACTATTTCGTTTTCGAATGAATTTATATCCTCCCCAATTGCCCTATTGATGCAGGGTATTATGCGATTCTCCAAAATATCCAAATATTTATCACTAGTCAAATTGTCATCAATTAAAAAAAGGTCTATGATGTGCTCACCTGAAATTCCTGCCCAAACATTCAATTTTGGAGGTTGTTGAGTATGAACTTGACGGTATAAATGAGGAGTCGTGTCGCTCCAATTTCGACAATTTTGCTGATTCATCTCTTTTTTCAAAATAAACGTACATTCATCTGAAAAACTAATTTAATACAAGAAATTCTGATGCAAGTTGATCCGTTCAGTGAGACTTTCACAAAACTCGATACGTCTATCGAAATTATCTTCGTTCAATTCATGAACTGGTCCAATCTTATATGGATGAAATTTGTACTTATGAAGAATCCTGAGAACATGTGTACGACTGATTCCTGATTCTCGAGACGATTCAGTAAGTGATTGCGAATGTTTGATTAGTCCAACGTGCCTTAAAACTGCAGTACGAACAGCTTAATCGTTGACAACTTCTGAACGGTTATGGTTTTTATTGTTAACAGATCCAGTTTCCGAAACGTATTTGTGTCCTACATTTCTTCCTGGATGGTTATCATTGAACATACGGGCAGCAGCTCCAGCACTATTTCCATTCTGGTAGTACAAACTCACTATTTCAATACGTTCTCGAAGCGTATAAACCATTGCTTCTCAAGAATTCACAGAAACACCAATTGTAACTCCACCTGTTAGGTAATCGTTATTGTAGAATGAGACAAATACAAAATGAAGAGAATATTGAATTCAAACTTAACTATACTTAAGTATACTTTACAAAAACAGCTATGAAACCAAGGTTACAGATTGTACAGAAGTTCATTCAGTGTGGCTCGTTTTCAACTCAAATAATTTTTAGCTTCCAAACTATGAGCTTCAGACCATAATGCATTCTGATTTGTTGACATCTGTTAATAATGAAAAATCTGATAATGCAAAACAACCGATCCATTAAAAAAATGGTAACATGCTCTGGGAGTGCGATAGGGAAATTTAAATCAAATGTGAATATGTCAAAATGTGTCCAACTGTATACTATTGTTGACGTGTTTTTTTGATTTCTCCTGAAAATCATTTTACCAAAAGTTATTCAGGATGGCTCGTTTTAAATGAAATGCACTGTATATTGGATACGAGTGTATCCAATATACACTAGACAAGTTATTAAATATTTTCAAATTGTATCTGGAGAGATCGATTGTTTAAGAAAGGTTCTGGAGTTATATATTTTATGGTCATCTATTTTCTCTGTATTCGAACATCATTTACAGTTTACAATTTACATACAGTTTCATTACCCTTCGTGTGAGGATCGATGCACCTGAGTAACTGAAGTACTTGTGTTGTGCTTTCCATCCACCACTCTGGGTAATCAATGTTGACATGTTAATGATGATCAACGATGGCAGATATATGGTTATATTATATTGTCTTGACTATCCTATATCTATATCTATATACATACATTTTGAATAATGAATTCACTCAATTATTGGATATTGGGAATGATGAAATTTTGCTGAACATCGTTTCTGTTTAGCCGAATGAGTCGAAAAGTTCGGAGTCGAGCATAATGAAGGTTCTGATTGATTTTTTGAATCCATCAAGATTGGAAATATTACTTATGATGGCTGGAAGGAGATTGAATAATTATGGAGCATGCTGGAAAATACTCAATAAATGACTCTCAATAAATGCTGGTAGATTTATGGATGAATTAGTGACGATTCTTGTTTGTTTTCCTGTGTTGATTGAAGTGTGAATTTGTTTGTGTTCACTCTAGTTGAACATTGGCGGATCTAGAAGGTTCTCGTTTTCGGTAATTGCGTTTCCTTATTCAGGCATTCGGTAGAATGCAATTTAGGTTTTTAAATAATATTTTCAAAATCATGTTTTGGGTAATTTGAAGGATATTAAGAGAATTGTTGAAAGTTCCACTCCAGGCATCAATATAATATTTCATCACGGATTTCATCACAGATATGGTGATCAAATTTTTGTACTTCAGGATATTCCTCAATTCATGAAATTTTTAGTTAAATATCTGAACCGTTTCACAACATAGTTTATGTAGTCATTCCATCCAGAGTAACTTCCAGATATTCAATAATATGTTTACGCTTGAGATTGCTATTGTAGAGCGAAACACGTGCCGCGGTTTTTGTAAAACACTTTTATAGTGAAAATCATACAAGTAACTGTATTAATTAGTTTCAGTTATATGTGTTCTTTCTATGCAGCACAGATGTAGTTTGTTGTATCAGAATGTTCACTGTCATGGGTGGCGATTGTTATTTCCTGATTGATTTTTCTGCAATACGGTGAATGAAGTAACGTTTTTTACATTTAGACTCAGAAGGTTGTGATTAAACCATATCTGGATATTTCTCAGTCTATTTTCAGATTTTTTGAATACTTTCTTCAACCTACTACCTGCGAATATTGGCAAATATACAAAATTGTCATGAAATAATTCGAATCCATTCAAGCAAATACATGAATTGAAAGATGTTCCAATCCCAATTTTATTATTCAAAAACAAAAACACTCACAATTCCATCGTTCAATATTCCAAGTGCATATACATCAAAATTGATGCGATTACAAGATATAGAAATATAAAATGATCTCCAAATACGCAAACTTGCACGGATGCGCAAGAAGCATTTTACCTTGGTACGGTGACCGGAGCAAAGTTACAACCTCAGCCTATGAATTTTCATAAATATTAAGGGAGGTCAAGATCTTTTTTCTCGAGCTTGTGATGCACTGTTTGGAATCTTTAGTGTAGTAATGAATGTTACTGGAGTTTTTTCCAACACCAAGCTGTTGTTTTGACACCTCGACACGTGTTTCAGTCACCAAGTAATCATCTTCGAGAGGTAGATTGAACTTCCTCTTGTTTGATATTTCTCCTAATGATGATCACTTGGTGATCGAAACACATGTTGAAATAACCGTTTGATGTTAGGATAAAACT
>WOGO01007763.1:0-10974 GCA_015342085.1 Leptinotarsa defecta
ATTAGGGTTACGAAGATAAATTAGTTATTGAGAACATAGAAATCAGATGAAGAAAAATGATGATTGCTCTTAGAAGACCAAAAATAGATTAGGGAGTAGGATTAGTTTAAGTTTTTTGGCAAATTATTTTTTTTCATTGATATTTTTGTGTAATATTCGAAGTTACAAACTATTCTTTTCTTTTTGAAAATATTGAACAGTGAAATAGATAATAGGAAAATTTGAAAATATACCACCGAGTTCAATTTTGGAACCCACATTATCTCATTCTATACATGAATACATTGAACAATCTGTCAGGTCCTACGTTTTTCCTATTTTATGCAGGTGATATGTTCAATCATGATGAAAACGAACCTCAGATTGAACTGAACTGAAATTGATCTTTCGAAAATACTTTTGTCGCTCCAGAACAAACTACTTCTATCTACTATTCAAGTACATGAAATTTCCTTGGATACTTTTGAAAATCAGAGAAGATTGTTCTTCATGGATGTAGAAGAGCAAAATGTTGATAACACATTGGAGAATGATTTGCTTATACTCAATTAGCGATAGAAAAACAAAAAAAGTTTAGCAAATGTATACTCTACACTCTGCAACCTCTCTTTTCAAAAAAACTTTCCCAGTACCCGTGAGGGATCCACAATTTCGAGTCATTATTTCTTTTTGAAATCCATTTCTCCTACCAATGGGCTTACCCCTTAGTCCACTTTTAGCAGACTTATTTATGAACAGCTTGAAGATCACTATAGTAAATTCTGACCTGGGTAAAAAACATTTTTTTTGGCACAGATATGTACCAAAGGTACTATACGACAGCTGAGCCAATTTATGACATTCATGAATAATCTCAATAGCAATATTCGGTTCACACTCGAAACAGAGATAGAGAAACAGATACATTTCTTAGACCTGACCGTTACACACAATAAAAATAGATTTGTAGTCAATCAAGCTAAATCTCTTTATTATTACCAACAGTGGTGTTATATAAGGGCTAATGTAATGAATCATTGTTAGTTCAATGTATTAGTTTGAAAATGTCCTTATAGTACTTCTATTTCATTTCTTCATCCCAGCAGAACTGAGAAAGAAATAGAAAAACAAAAATAAAAAATATCTCAAGGAAACTTGTCACAAATTTTCGATGGTAAAAATGTCTATCACCATCATACATTGTCAACTGGAATGGAAAAGAAGAGTCGGTATCATTTAGTTCCATCTAGTTCGAATCTTCATTTCAATTCCATTTTTTCTTATAGTGTTTTTTGAAAATTACTTTTTTGTTTTTATCTCTGAATGTTCATTTGATTTCACAATTTGTTTTTTGGCTCGATGTATTCCAATTCATTCATTTAATAATAAGAAATATTGTAGAGTTATTATGAGCGACTCAATTCAGAAATGTCACGCATAGCCATTTTATCAAAGAGATTTCGTTTTTCGTGGGTAACTTGCAATACAGAGCGTTTTCTAATCCTTCGGCTATCAAAACTTCCCTATTTAACAACCCAGGCAAGTCATAAAACTTGAAAATGTCTCCATAAAGCGTCCCACCAGAAGCATAAATTCAAAAGCCCAGGCTCCTTCTAAGAGGTCATCTCATTAGCTACACTAAATATCACATAAAAATGTTCCATCACGTCTTGCCTGTCTGAGTCAGCTGTTTGTATGTAAATGAATACAATTTCGCCTTTTTCGGTTCTAATTACCCCTTTCAAATAACCCAGTGGCGGGAGTGAAAACTATTCAGTTGTTGGCGTTTGAAACAACCCGAATGCAACTCCGTCAGTTTTTTGTTCAATTAGCTTTTGTATTCAAATACAAGATGGTTGGGAGGAAAGAGCACTTTATAGCCGTTTCTTTGGCACCAAATCAGAGATTGATGTTCTCAACCAGTTTTATTTTCTCACTGAAATGATTTTAAAGTTTTCATTTATTACTTCACATTAATTCCTTGTGAAGTCTAATGATATTCGAACACAAATAGGTATAAAATAGAAGATCCATTCTCTCCAATCGTTCTAAGGCATTGTTAGAATGTTTCTAGAAAGTAAATGAAAGAGCTATCAATAGGGTACCTATAAAAATAATCTGACCACAACAGTTCTACTTTTGGAAGGTATCGGTGATGAAATGAGTTATTTTCCACTTTCTGATAGGTTTCGAAACTGCATATCATAGATTACTTATTGATAACGCCAAAAAATTGAGCTGTACGATACATAATCAAACTTAGAAATAGTTGAATTAAATAACAAGAGATAAATCAAGTATGCAATCCTTTATTTCCCTCAATTCCATGGACTTGCTCCTATAAATAACTTATGCTCAGAAGCTCTTTCATAACAGAAAATGTATCTTTCATGAGATGAGATGAAATTTCATTTTCATATAGTTCAATGAGCCCCTATAACTTGTTTTATTTGGATCAACAATACCTGTTTCGACACGAAATCAATGGACGATTCATCACAGGAAAGACCATATACAATTCAAATAAACCAATTCATATTTGTGAGGTTATAGAAGTGAGTTCAATATTCATATTTTCATGACGCATAATTTGAAATTCATGGAAAGCCTTTCTTGCAGAAATTTTATGAAATATAAAGTCATGTTCCAATTTGTGAAGACCAACTAATTGAGCAAATATCAAGGTTCAGTAAATTTTGTGGTACTTCACAAACAATAACTGGTAATGAAGAAATAACAAAATGAGAGATAGGTTATAATTGTCAGAAAATGACGCGTGACACATGAGAGGTGAGAGGTGACAAATGACAGATAACAGGTATCTTGACTTGACCTCATTATCTTCTCAAAAGAATGGGATGAAAACTGAAAAGAAGAGACAAGTCAAAGGTGGTCGTGATATCAATGCTGCCAAAACACAATATGGAGATGGTTTTTTTTATGTGAAAATTTTCCTCTATGAAAATGATTTCATTATATCCAGAACGAGAAGCATATTTCGATAACCACAACCATTGAAAATGTACAAGTGAAGCATAACATTCTGGGAGAAATATCAAGCAGATTCAAAATGGAATCTGAATTAGGAAAGAAAACTGGAGTTATTGGGTTAAAAACATGATCATCTGCTGCCAAACTGACAGCAGATAGTGGAAATGACGTATGACAGCAATAATTATTCTGAATATGATTTTCTCTATCCTATCTTTGGAAAGACGTTAATATTTCTGTTCAAAATTTGGAAAAATGTATGTCCCAAATGAGTAATGAACCATTTCGTTCAAAACATAGGTTTTTTATGTTGGTTATTCTGCATATCTATAATTCTATTGCTATTTTTCTCTCTCATCTGCTATTTAATAGCTATCATATCCATTCAATAAAAATTTCGTCTAAAGCACATGCATTTTTTTGGGTTGGTTACTCTGAATTTGTCATTAGTCAAGTGTCGCATGTTTATACCGTCAAATTTTGAGTTTTATATGTTGTTTTCCTATTTTTTTTTCCCTTCTTCTTGACATTCAGTTGAAGTGATAAACAATACAACTGACACATGACAATACATGTGTTCGATGTAAAATACTCATCCTTTATGCTGCTACACGGCTCAGGTCTTCCAAATCCACGTCTCTGGCCGTCAAAATCCTTCCTTCGCCAATCTGAATGTCACCTTATTAACTGGGGGTTAAGTGCGCACCAAAATGTCTCACAAAAGCAGAGGCGACAGACAAAATTCGCACTTTCCATTCTGTTAATTGCTAGATAGCATGTCGCCAAGTGCTGCTTTGAAAGGGAAAATCCTACATAAGTTCGCTGATAATTTTTAGCGATACTTCACCCTGATAGCTGCTTTATGTAAATACTTTTTGCCCGGGAAGGAAACAGCTTTGCGTGTTCAGAACTTCGATGTAATTGTCGAGTTTTGAGACAAGAGAATGGCTCAGTTGGTTTTTCAGAAGTTCTAGATATTCACCCCAGCTGAAGATTGAATTACTCATTTGGCCAATGACTAGATAACAATTAAACGACAGATTTGGGATGCTTCTGTAGCTAGTATGATATATACATATCAATATAAAGGGGTAATTTTCTCAATAAAAGGTTAAAAACCTTCAAATTATGAAGACTTGGTTGGTGAAATACGCGAGAATAGTATTTATGTTCTGATGACAGGAAAAAATGATTGTTCTGGAAGAAATTTTCCCATAGAAAAAATCGCAAACATTCAAAATCATCATCACAATCATAGGAATCAAGAACCAAAAAACGAAATCACATTTTGATAACTGTTTTTTGAACGAAATATCACTTGATTTGAACACTTTTGATAACCCTGTATAGAAACTGAGATCACGACAGAAATGATGAACATGTCACCAACCCAAAATGAAAAAAACTTGGAATATGATCATCAATTTCAGAAAAATCCGCATTGATGAAGTTATAAAATTTTCATGATTCACTGAAAGTATTTGTGTGAATCTGAATTGCAATGGAAAATTATTGAATTCAAATTTGAAATGTAGAAATTGAGAATTTGATAGTGACAAACTTATAAAATTCCTTTAATAATAGAACGTTTAGAAAATTCAATAACCTCTTAACCAAGGATTCATAACAATTCAGCATCCTAAGCATTTCTACAACAAAATATATTTTTTGTAAATAGATTTATTTTGATTTCAGACTTATTGAAAGTCATCAGTTACGTCAAGCCATAGGACTTATAATCGATGTTGAACACAATCTTAAATCATTTTTTATTTTGTGTTGCTCTCAAAGCGTATTTTTTCAGTTTTTTAAACTATTATTATTATTTTTTGAACTATTTTGATCACTTTTTAGTTTGGCTTCCTATTTCAAGTCCATTTGTTTTAATATAAAATATATACGCATGCGCAGACACTGTAGTTTTCCCACTTGCTCTCACACATAGACTGACTGAGGAAATTATTTAATCCTGGCGATTAGGATCAGGATAATAACATGAACTTATATGAAATTATTGTATTGCCACCGATTTCTGATAAATGTACAAAGTTCAAATTCGTCAAAATCGAGTCCAAAGTAGTCGGTTACAAACCAGCATAAAAGTTAAGCTAATAAAAACGTGTTGAAAAAAAAACACAGTGAAACATAATATGTCACAATTGTAAATACTGAATTCGAAGGGAATTTTGTAAATTACCAAAAGTGTAATTATATTTGTAGTGTATGTCTAAGTTCTTGTTGCTTTCCTAAATACATCGTATTCGTTTTTTCAACAGAAAAACAATTAAATATCGCGTTTTGAAAAAATTTATTTTTCAAATGAAACACTTTATTCATTAGTAAGTTAGTCGTCTATTTCCAATTCAGTTCCAATTCAAAAGGTTATTATGAAGTTTATCTTGAAACCAAAAATAATGGAGTTATGAGCCTTTTCCACTTTTCATCAAATTAACCTTGAAATGTGAATTGAAAGAGGTGAAACACTACACAATCAATCTTGTATCTTCAATGATAAAAAAGTTAGCAATAGTTGCCGGCTTGAGTTTGATTATACTGCATAAATCAATTATTTGTTCATTGAGATTTTTGACACTGGAGGAATGATGAGTAACTTTTGCCGTATCAATCCTATCATGAATTTTAATCCATATGTCACAGCAGCACGATAAAGCCCAGTCCGTAATCTGCTTATAACGGAGACATCCACTTTTACGACCTCATGCTAATCAGTGAGTCGTTATGACAAAGTCACGATCATACCAAATGTTTGTCAAGCCAGGAGCTGAACGGATGACGAACGAAAAGTTTCAAGTAATATCAGAAGCATGCCCTGGCTATATCTAAACATCTTCCCCTTAGTTTTGTTACATAACGACCAACGGAACGAACTCGTAAAACATGATCCTGCTATTACTTTGAATAGCTGTAGTTATAGTTTGGATAATGATGGCTCTTCTACGCACTATATAAATTTGATTTTGTTTTCTTTTTGAAATAAATGATGGAGTGAAAACTCAGTAGGTTTAATTATTGATGATATTTGTTATGGAAGTGTTTTGGTGTTCCAGGAATTTATAAAAAATATCAAAATTATTTTCGTTCCACCTCCAGCACAAGTAGCTTGTAGACTACTGAGGACTACTCTCAGGGGAGTAGCTGGTTTGGAAGTGAATGCTATCACAGTTGAATAAGGAATCTACTTTTCTTTTATGGAAAAACCTTAAATCATTTAAATATATGATAGAAGTTACCAATACTTGCGTTTGAAAGTGGTTGACAATGTATCCGAAGACGAGGACCTGGAACCTAGAAGATAGAACTAACTTGCCTATAGAAGTAATTATGAAATTACTAGAGATGGATATTTTCAACAAAAAGACGAATTGTTATAGCCAACATATTTATGAAGTAGTTTGGAACTCTGGCCATTGAAGAAACCCATAAGTATCCCCAGGTCTGGTTTAGATACGTTGACGACACCTTCATAGTATGGAACCATGGGATTACAGAATCAGACACCCTTCTGACGCATATCAACAGCGTGAGACCTTTCATCACCTTCACAATGGGGAAAGAAGTCCACATCGAATTGCCATTATCAGACGTATCGGTATAGAGGACCGATACTATGAAGGAAACATCAAGGAAAATTCACACACTTAGGACATTTAGAGAATGTAGTGTAGAGATGTACTTTTTGTCGATAAGCATTTCACTACAACAGTAGTTTTCTCAGTTGGACTGGTTGGTAATGCAGTCTGTATTGTTAAAATTTGTAATTATTATCATAAATGGTGATTTTCACCAATTGGGTCAGAGTCTGAAAAATATGAGTTTTTATAGCAATAGATTCAGCAAAATCTCAACCAAAATGATGTTATCTGAAGCTTGGAATACTGTTTCAAAACAGAGAACTGTACACATCTCAGCAAATTTCAATGCTTCATAAAGCTCAGATTAGACCTTCTTTGGAGTACTGTTCTCATGTATGGAGCTCTGAAGCATATCCTAAAGCTGCTGAATTCCATCCAGAAAAGAGTCATCTGCTTTATAGAAGACACGAACATCACTTGCAACCTTGATAGTCTGGAACATCGAAGAAAGGTTGAGGATTTGTCTCTCTTCTGTAGATAATTTCACTGAAAGAGTTCAAATCTTGGCATATTTGATTCCACCAAGAGCGGTACATATTAGAAATACGCGACGAACTGTGGCTGCTCATCGTTTTGAGGTTTAACTCAGTACGCCTTGAGCTGTTTGAGAACTCTTTCATTAAAAGGACTGAGTTTTTCCAAATGAATTTCATCTCCAGCGATTTAAATTCAATGTGAATAGCTACTTCCGCACAGGCACAGTGCCCTGAGGATTTTCCTGCCTTGCTCGTGTTTTGTTCTTGAAAACAAATACCTGTTTCGAATTCCCAATTCTAACTTCATCTCTCTTTATACATGGAAAAACTAATCTAGATCAACGAAAAATCTGCTCATGTATAATTGAAAACTGTGAGTTCACGACAAAAAGTTACTGCACACTGCGACAATCTGAAGAGGCTTATTAGTCAGTAACTTGAAATGTTATAGATTTTGTCTATGAAACATATTGAGTGATGACAGCTGTCATGGAAAGGTTCAGATTTCCAATCGAGATGTTTTTTCCATTTGGGCCTTCAGGAGATTTCTTCTTCAAAATATCTCAGTGTGGAATCACACTGTCTTCAACTTTATTTGCCTCGATGTGAAATATAACAAGTAAATCGTCTTTATATCAGAGAATTGTGAATAGTTGACTTAACTTCTTTCTTGCTTCCAGATCAAATCTGCTGATGAATAGATCAACCGCGAAAGAGAAACTGACTACTTCACCACGTGGACCATTGATGCTAACAAGATTTAAATATTCCATAGTTTCTGTTATACGAACTTCCTGAAAATACACATCATTTTTTCGATCCACCCAACCTCACATTCTCATTTCAATCTATGAGCTAACGTGGAATAACTGCCCTCGAATTTTTCATTGAGCTAGAGGGAGTTTTGAAATGTCTTGGTAACCAGGTTGTTGAATTTCTGATAGACCTTATATTCAAGGTAGTCCAGGATTAGAGACCTGCCTATGTCTTTTTTTTCAGAGTTTGACTTTTAATGAGCGTTTAGAGTATTTGAGTATTCTGAGTCTTATTGAGTCTTTTGAAATCATCTCAGACAATGGGATTCTTGACAAAGTTTCATAATCTGTCATGGTGATTTGACTTGTCCAACATTGTTAATATAGTCAAGATAATCTATTGATGACAAAAACTCAGTTGGAGTAGCACTTCTAGAAGAATGTTGAAGTTCTGGAATGTAAAAGCAAGTGTTTCTGCTGTATTGAGGAAAGTTGACATGCACTCAACTGAAGATGAGTGTAGGATGCAAAACTGAGATTCCAATGATGACGAATTCAGTAAAGTACAATTAATCGCAATATTCGCAACTACTGAAATGATAATTGTATGTACAAAATAAAAACCGCAAACACTTCTCCCACGTTTCAGTATGGCTAACATTTCTATCATATTCTATAATAACTGTCTCTAAACATTTCATATCCGTCCCCCAACAACTATTTTAATGAACTGGACGATCAATTATTTCTTCGAAGTTGAAAGCTAAATGTTCCAGTACCGTAACAAACTGTCGTGAGGTCAACGATTCCCAAGTGTGTAATCGTTTTGATATGTTTACATTGGCATTCAACTAGTGATGGATAGCTGCGCTCATAAAGTGTACGTTTTTTTGATCACATTTTTGTCCACACATCTCTATTCCTAACGGAATTTCTCAGTCGTTCCCGAGATATAGAACTCATATCTATCCTTATAACAACTGTATGTTAGTCCTCATTGGAGTAAATTGAATTTTTCATTCTTGATTAATGAGTATAAATATTTTTTAATTTCATCTATCCTTATCAAAAAAAAAAAGGAAACTGCCTCCAGCATTGACGTTCCTTCCCATCTGCTTTAAAAGTTTCTTCACTTTTCGTGCTAGGAATCTGTTCAATTGATTCACAAGAGTTTTTGAAGAAAGAAACAGGGTATTTGAGGTTGGACTGGTAATTTCAGACTACTTGTAGACTACTTAGGTGCACTTCTTTCTCTCTCTCTTTGAGATCGTACATTTTTTTTCATGAGATTTTTTGTTTTCCTGTGTTCTTTCCTATAATCTCAGCTTTGAAACTCCTTATTTCACATGATATTGGTTTCAGACGAGTTCTTCTATTCTCGACTTGCTTCTTTCTCCTTGCCTCCTGAGTTTCATTGATGCAGGACTCATCTGATCTTTTTGGTATTTACTGTAAGCAACTATTGGGATCAGTTTCATGGATTTTTCCTTAGACTGATTGAGACTGTGTTGCTGGATATCTTATTTTGCTCTTTGACAATTTCATGATGTGAAAAGGAGTTTCTATTCATGCTGAGCTGGTTGATGCCTGTTCCTATCAGCTTGTTCCAAAATATTGAAGATGCATCTTGCTGGGGCTCAGTTCCATGCCGAAACTTCATTTGGTGTTGCGAGCTTTCTCTAGACACGAATTTTCCATTTGTTTCTGATTCCTAATAATTTTGCACACTATCAATGTATTATGAGAATTGTTTATTCCGGTACCATTATGGTCTTAGACTTTAAACGACTTGTTGATGAGTCCCAACTAGACTAGGGATTTCAAAAAGGCTTTTTTGTCCATCTCTGACTGATGTTGTTGGCAGTATCTTTGGCAACCAGCTAAAAATAGCTGTTTCGACAAATCATTCTAGTAAGAAATAATCCATAGCTCTGTCTAGTTTTTTTTAAACACAAGAACTACAAAAAATCCTTAAGGTGCTCTCAGAGCGGTGCCTGTGCGAAGGTATTGATTCACATTAGATTTGAATCGCTGGAGATCTAGTTGATCTGAAGTAATTCTTGGTACACTGAATTTCTACATCGCAACTAGTGACTTCATCTCATTGAAAGAGTTCGATTTTCAAAAAGCAACCCCACTTTATATTTTCAATTTTTCACGAAGGAGATTTTGCTTTAGGCAATCATAAAGACTATACAATGACTTACCTCTTTACTTTGAAGAAGAAAATCAAATTAGTCTGATGACTGAATCGACTAGAGATATATATGCGAAGAAATATTTTGAATAAAAAATCAAAACTTTCAATAAAATCTGGCACAGTTTCCTAAATTGTCCCTCAGCAAAAGTGACCACCTATCGATTTCAAAGTATTACTCCCCATCAATGCAAACTGGTACGTGACATACGGAAAAACTCAACTACAACCTAATATTAGAGGACACTACTATTGTGGTTAGATCTGTTCTGCATAGAGGAAAAAATCAATCTATAGATAAGTTTTCAATTTTGAAGAGTTTACTCTATGTGAAAACTTGCTCGAACATCTGTTCGTGGTTTCTCGTGGTAATACCAAGGAAAGAAAATGTTATTTGGCAGAAAATTTCGTAGGAACGTTGGAAAAAGTGTTGAGTTTTCATTTGAAATATCTGTAATCTGGAAATATTCGAAAGTTCTTCCTTCAAAGTAGACAGTTTTTTTATTAACGTGTTGTATATTTCTATTCAACCGGTATTATGGATTGTAACCCATTTTTTCAAAATTTTGAATACGAATTTCCCTGTGATCGAACTCAAAAATTTGTGATGGTACTATTGAATCATTGGGGATCAACTCAGATGGTACGATTTATATAGAAATAATAATCATAGGTAGAAAATACTGAAGTTTATTAAAATGAAGGTACAACATAGCTCTCAACAATGTTACGCTTTTTCAAAAATATGATCATTTTCCAGACGGAGGCGACACACACTGTCTTGCGACAGTCCAAGTGTCTGCATGTGATGATTCATATGACAGTGAACTGTAAGAAGGCCTGTTAGATATCGTAGTTCATCCCTACTGTAGTCCAACAACTGTTTGGAATCAAGCTTCGAAGGGTGAATAAACGCCTTGGAG
>WOGO01007764.1:0-10974 GCA_015342085.1 Leptinotarsa defecta
TTGTATATAAATTAGTTGTGATAGTGAAATATTGTTAAAATAAATTTGTTTAAGACAGTTAATTCTTCAATTCGTTACAGTACCTTTCTCACCTCTATGCAGTTTCGATTTCTGTAAGAGTATTGGTACACGGGATGTTTTCTCAATTTTGGGGTTTTGTTCATTGGACGGGGACGTTAATGATTTGATAAATAATTTATCTTACACGTAGATTACATACATACAGTCAAACCGCGATGAAAGCAGTCGATTTCGAGACACTTTGCTGTTTGGATCGGATCTGTCCTGCACTGATGAGTGGTAATACCTGGAAATCGGTCTGTGCGTGATGTAATCCACTACTGGATGAAGGAGAAGCATCTGAAATGCTATCATTTTGAGGTACCTTGCATAAAAATCTGCTGGGTATATATCCAGAGTGGTATTAGCTAATACGTATGTATCTATTCTCGATACTGTCTTCAGACTTAATTTGATTTATTCAAATTTTGGAAACAGCTCTGCAGAATGAGTTCATAAGTTGAAACGAAAAAACAGTGGTGACATAATTACTTGAAGATATGTTCCCTTATATGATTAATTATCACTATAAAAATAGAAAAACATAAAAAATTGAGAATTTTCAGTGATGTTGATATAAGTTACTTCATTGACGCACCTTGTACAATCATCATGAACTTTCCGCTTACAGAATTTTTGTTTTAGAGGATTTTTCGAACCATTCTAGAACAAATTCAATATTTTTCAACATCCATCGATTATTTAACATACACTAACTTATGGAGATATTCAAATTTCCATTTATGATAAAATTGATATTTATATGACCAGGAAACCGTTTTCATTTCATTTGATGAATCCGGTCTCAGTTTTTCTACATCGTTGATAAACTATATTTTTATGCTTCATTACTAGGGTTTCCTGAAAACATGACAAATCTGCATTGATAATAAATATAGTTTAAAAAAACTGAAAAACAAGCTTTTAAAGAACATCGAACGGAAAAGTTTGAAATATAATTTTTTAATAAGCTGAAAACAATAACGAACGAAAAATACTAGTATTATTGTGAAAAATGCGACGGGCGCTTGATATACAAAAAATATGGCACAAAGCGCCCACGCATTTTTCACAATAATACTGGTATTTTTCGTTCGTTATTGTTTTAAGCTTATTTATTTAAAACAAATTTGTAACTTTTTAATTCAATGTTCCTCAAAAGCGTGTTTTTTAGTTTTTTTAACTCCCTGATTTTCAGGCTCTCGGAGAGGGAGCCTGAAAATCGGCTACCAAGCCCAAAGCAACAGGCGCGAAGGAGGGTTACAAATAAGGCAGCAAGCGTGCGTGTTAATGAGAAAACATACTTTTTTCAAATGAAGAAATACATGTTAAGGGAGTTTGAATCAAGCAATAATGTCGATAATTCTGTCAAATATAGATCCCGAGCATTCAAACGGGTGAAGATAATAAAAGCGTGTTAGATAAAATAATAATAATAAAAATATACTTCTTTCAAATGAAGAGATACATGTAAAGTGAGTTCAATTTATATCAAGGAGGTTACGTACAGCGCCATCTGCCCGCGAATAATGTCGATAATTCTGGATTTACAAACAAACATACATACATATAGGTGAAGCTAATAAAAGCGTGATAAAAAAATACATTACCAAAGGGACCAAAACGATAATTCATTGTGACAACAACTATGCCGGCATCAATAAAAAATTTAGGATTCCAATACTGATACGCTCCAGAACCATAAAAATACCCCCCTGCGTGTATCCAGAATAGTACAGGTAAAACAACTTTTCGTTTATTGTTGGGTTTCTGGAAAATATAATTATAACATGGTAGCACAGAGTAGCACAGAGTATGTGCAATGATATGGGAATGATAAGTGATATGAGAGGCAGACCACTGAAATTTCACAAAACCAAAAAATTGTTGTAGACTTTTGATGTCCAAATTGAACTCCATAATTTGATAGCAGACTGAAAGTGGTTTCTAACACTCCTTGACCGGGTGGACTAACATGGCGATGAGTATATATTGTATGAAAAGTAGATTAATCTCAATTATGAAAATGAATGTCGCAAGTTACGACGGTGATGGTGATATTGTATTTTTTTACTACATTCATGAATCACAGAAGATTTTTTTATGTTCATCCTTACCTTTTCCACAAATAGTAACATCATCTAGGTACATGAAAGTTGTAATTCTTCATTCTCTGCTTGCTGAAAGTAAAAAACTTCATTGGTAACCCCAAACGGAACTCTCAGGAACTGAAATAAATTTTCACATGCTTCAAATGCTGTATAGGGTTTTATAAACAGTGCTGAATACTATGTATTTCGCAATCTTTGAAGTGGGCATGCGTCAAACTCCGTAAATCTTTTCATAATCGGAACATAGTTGTTCACCATACTTTTTCTGTGATTGGCATTGATTTTAACAGGAACATGTACCCGCCAAGTTGATTCACTTTTCTTAGAGAAATTTTTTTTTTTAATCTGATGAATTTTTCATTGTTCTGAGAATATTTGCGAGATTTTATAGCAATGGACCTGAAATCTTGAGAAAAATTCGCTGAAAGAATGGCTGGAGGAAGTAACATTCGTGTTAAACTGCAAATTTTGAGAGCAGTCCTTGGTTCAACAAAATTAACTTTATCTGTAAAGTGATCTACGGGAATATCATGTCCGAGTTTGAAATCTGTACAAAGATTGCCCAAAATTATTAGTTAGATATATTCATATAGATAATTTCCCACTTCAAGATCGACTCATTCGTGACACCTGGCCTAAATAAGCCATGTCGACCTTCATATCAGAAGGTATTCTGATTGTTATATGGGGAAACAATGGAATTATTGATGAAACTAAAAGTGCTTCCAGTATCCACGAGCCCTGTAGCATCAACTCCATTAATAGTGATTGGTACTGTAGATTTACTGAGACAGCCCGGTAAAGTGGCCGGTAATAAGCAAGCGTTTCTGTACTAGCCACTACTGTTCTGTTACGTATCTTCAGAATTTGTAGGTGTCTACATGGAAGAGTATTAAAATAGTAACAATTATTACCGAAATTTCAAGTAAACAGAATGTGTGATAAAGATATATTTTTCGGTACAGCTCATGAGATGTGCAAACGACGAACAAAAGTAAATCTACGGTGCAATGATGAACTAATTTCTGTCGAAATATGTTTCTGTTTGTAATTTGTTTTCACGTCATCCAGCTATCGTCTCCTATGAACGACAAACCCCAACTGTCAAAACTTGTGCAAGTCAAGGATTAACAAGGTCGCACCATTCAACATGCGGTTCCTAGCACAGGTTGGACTACCCACACCAACACAACTGGCTACCGTCCCGTCAACATCAATATCCATTAATGTATATTTTTATGTTGTCTCTTGCGGACATTGGGTACCAGTTCATTTATTACACTAACATCAACTTCGTTTGTCGTTTTTGCGTTTCAGAGGTACATTCCATGCAGTATGTTGAAATACTGAATATTGTTGTAATGAATAGGTAGGAAATAGGGCTAATCACGAAATATGTGAACATAGATCAAATATATTGATTAAAATCTACTTGAAATTTGAAATGAAGGAAGCAATTAAAACACTGGAAAGACCTTCAACGGCTTGTAACTTCATAATTATTCCCACTTATGAGATAAAACTAAACATTATATTTCAGTCTCGTCTCATAAATAATTAAAGTGTACAAAAAATTATGAATAATTCCTACCTAGCCAACTATCGCAGACACCTCATTTTTCCTTTGTGTTCTGAATGACATGTATTACCATGTATTCAACAGGCGAAATGCAATGAAAACCAAGTGAAAGGAATCGTGAACGATATGAGAGACCAAGGACTAGGGAGCGGTGCGGAGCGCAGAATGCGTAGCCCAGTTTGGCTTCACAACTGGCAGCCTTGGGAAGCCTTATTTATCTTTGATATTCTAAGGTTGAGTCTTCTGTCTATACTATAGATGGAATCTTCGTAGGAGGTGATGTCATCACGTTTACTCTTAGGCTTGTCCTTTTTGGGACAGTTGTGTGGTTTGAACTAGCACCAGTGATAATAAATTGAGTGTTCGAAACAGCGCTGTCTGCTGTTGGATCACAAATTCATTCACTTCATCAGATGCAAAGTTCTTGGATTCGCTGCTTCAAAGTATCGAAATTATTTATCTCACGATGGTTTTATTTCAAAAATCGGGGACTTCAGAATTTTTCCAACATAGTCTACCCGTGAACGACTAGTTGTTTGGTCACATTGGTATAGCTGAGTTGATATTTCAATTCATTTTCCTACTCATTGTATTTATTGCTATTTCGTTCATTATCATTTCATTACCTTCTTTTAACAATTTTAGAAACATTTTATTGAGCCGCTGATAGTACGACCTCATCTCGATCTTCTTTAACCCTTATATACTTCGCCTTTTCTCGAAAACTACTAAACTCATTGTACGGCCTATTAGCATTGCTCTGAAAGTATCCGGCAATCAAGCCAGTGTATTTTTGATGCCAAAATATTTCTTACTCAACTACCATGGAACTTGTCCCGGATGTCTTTAACCTGGGCTCTTGAAATAAATGTATGATTATTTGGACTTTTTCATTTGGGATATATCGCGCAATCGCCATCCTTTCTTGATATTTATCGTTACATGTCTACTGAGCCTCTCGTATCAAACCAATTCCACTTTTTATTTCCTGTTTTTCTAGTGGTTTTCGTGGCTCACCTTGTTCTCGTTCAGATGAGTTCAAATATTCAAAATATTCAAAGGATCTCGTAGTTATTCACCAACATATTCACTATATACATACACTCCTGAATCAACGTCAATCTTCTTTCTTTAGTACCATCATCTACAGATGCTTCACTCTCACTCTCCACTAGTACTTGTACTCCAGTAACATTCCATTAAGAAAATATTTTTTTTTTATCTTGCTACATCTGTTGTATTTGGATGGAAACTATCTGCTTTTGTGTTCTAAGCAGATTCAGCAGAATATTTTAAACTTCCTCCAGAAAAGTTCATCGTTGTTTCTCAAATATACTACGTTTCAATGGTCGCAAAAATAATAGATCATTAAGTGTCATTTGTTGAAGAATCATTCATTCCAGAATTCGGAACTTATAAGAATACAATTCTGATACAAGAATAATGAAAGAAATTGAACTTAAAAATAGACCCTTCTCAAGTCTTCCACTTACAATGGGAATAGAAATTTCGTTCATTCATTCCAATTGATGAGAATCATATTCAAACCAACTATTTTTCGTATTATCTTCATCAACTGACAATTCAAAATGAGTTGTCGAATCAGTATAAGCTTCGTTTTTTCCCTGATCTCATAATGATAAATAAATTCGTAATGACGGACGTACTTACCACTGGAGTATAAACATTTAAAAATAGACAATCTTCAGACATTTCCATGGAATCGGGTATCTTAGTGTAAGCTAACGCATTGTTCTGCATACAGACTTTTTTATTGACAGTAGTGTTCAATATTCCATTCCAATCTTCAGCTTCTATGGGTTCCTAAGTAACGAATGTGAAAAATAATGTGGTTGAAAAAACTAAATGAAAAAGAAACTTTAACGTTTCCTAATCTGCAGATCTAATCAAATATACCGAACTTCTATGTTGAAAATCAAAACCCACTATACAAAAGTTATTTATTTTTCATGGTGAAAGCGAAAACACCCATCATGGTTGCATATATAAACAGAACACTCTTCCCTCTTTCAATACTTACTTCATGGAGTGAATAATGGGTTACTAACACGGATGGCTACTACAGATATAGAACAAAAGTGTCAATAATCAATCAGTATTTTTATTCTTTCAAAATAGTTTGCACTATTTGCTGTTCAGCGAGTGTCGAGATATTAGTTGGCAAAAGATTTGGATAGGCATAGTATGTCTGTCTGTATTGTGAATTGTGATGTTCAAAAATAATTTTTTAATATAAATACGGTAAATACGATGCACACAATGTTGTTTAGTATCATACCTTGAATCTGTTATGACCAATAGGCGGTACTGCGTATGGAATTTCTTGAAAGGTATAGTAGTCCTTTCCTTTTCCACTTTTCACGACATGACCACGAATTTTCCCTATTTTCTTCCAGAGTTGAACGATAATATTATCCTAAAAATGTGTAGTATAGTATAGTAGTGTAGTACTGTAATGCCAAAGAAAGAATATATGAAAGTTCAAAAACAGTAGTTGTTTAATTATAAAAATTCGCGAACCGAAAACAAAAAAATTGAATGGGATTTTTTTAAATTGATTGCCCAACCAAAATACAGATAGTTGGTTCGTGTTCAGGTTGCAAGTCAAACAGGATACAGGCTAGGTGAAAACATATAAAAATTGTTCAATAGTAAAGTACCCTCATTTCAGAAAGTTCAGTAAAACAATTATTGAGAAAAGTTGTTTAAAGTTGTTTTTTAAGTCTTTCGATTTCTCAGTTTGTAATTTTTCTCATAATCACCCCAAAAACTTTCATAATTTGATCATAACAAAATCAGTTGAGCATCACTCTGTTCAAATTTATGCATATTTGGGCAATTGACTTGAATTTTGATTAGGGAATCCCAAACGTCATATTTGTTGCAACGATATTCAACACAACTTTAAAACTTCGCAAACCATATTTTTAATAATCTGAAATATTAGTAACGGTAATATGTATATTCAAAACTTCTCATTCGAAGTGAACATCTTGTATTTGCAATGTTTTTGAAAAAGCTATTCAAATTAATCGACAAACATGAAACCCTTTTAAAATAATCGAGGATACCTAGGGAACTAAACAAATGAGGGTTGAAAGATAAACATCATTATTATTATTAATGAATATCAACAAAATAATCAAAAAGGAATAATACAATATTTTTAATTGTATTTGAAAGTAGTGCCGATGGTTTTGACACTTTTTATTGGCTTATTTTTATTATGACTCAATCATTATCAAATAATTATCGACATGTATCTGTGTATCCACCTTCTCGTCTAATGCATCTGATTGTCCGATCATAAAATTCACATAGAGTAAACCGCAATACACTTGCTTGAAATATTTCTGCAATAAAATCGCATCGAATTTTCGGTATACTTAGCATTATTATATGGTCGATCCTTGAAAATCTTTTGCTTTAAATATCCCTATAAGAATAGGATATCCATTATGTACAAGCTATAATTTATGTCGTTCTTGAAAGCTCATTAGTTCCTTTTCCAAAAACTGTAAACAGGTACCACCAGTTAGGTTGTTGCGAAAAGAAAACGGCTCGATTTATTTGTTGTAAGCAATACCGCACCATACATTTGTTTTTTGATTATATTTGTTTTTATTGTCAATGACAAAATTTGGATTTTCGTCCGACCACCACTTACAATTTTGAGAAGAGACAACACCATTTGTTGTGAACGTGAATTTTCCTTCAAAAATAATGTGTCAATGAAAATAATGTTGATTTTCTATTTGTCCTTGAATCCACATACAGCAGTCATACCGTAAGTCGTAGTCTCGTTCTTGAAATGTGCATATAAACATAGGCTTATAGGCATGATACTTTTTTCAAAAATCTTTTTAACACAGCTTTGGTTTACACCTGTATAACTAAACATTTCTTGTGTGGACCTTCTAGGGTTTTCAACAATTACCTAAAGTACTTCTAATTGGTTTTCCTCAGTACATACAGTTATGAAACGTTCATTTTTATATTAATAGTCTAAACATCCAGTCTGTTTGAAATCATTTGAAATTCTGCTTACAGTGGAATGGTGCACTTGTTTGTCTGGATGACGTTCATTGAATATATCTGATGCTTCACGCACTGGTTTATAGATTATCTCCACATATTAAAACTAATTCTGCCTTTTCCCCTAACGCCTCCTCCAAGACAGTTACTTGGAGGAGACATTTGAAATCAAATAAACTCAACAATCGAACAATAGTTATTGAAAAATGAGAAGTTAATGTCGCCAAACTGTCAATGTTTTCTTTCAACCCTCATTTGTTTTGTGCCATGGGTATCCGCAATAGTTTTAATATGATTTTATGTTTGTCTATTGATTTGTACAGTATTTCAAATACAAAATGTGCATATTGAATGAAAGTGTTTAAATATGCATATTATCATTATTGATGTTTTACCTTGTTGAATATATGATTTGTAAAATTTTAAAGTTAAGCTGAATATCGTTGCAACTAACATGAAGTTTGTGATTCCCCAAAAAATTAAAAATCTAAGGAAATTTCACAACTATTCTTGAATTTAAACAGAGTTACGCTCAACTGATTCGGTTGTGATCACTTCTATGAAGTGATCACAACCGAATCACACAAATCACACAAATTGGGAAGTCATTAATAAAAAATGACTTGGGAGGCTATGTTTTGGTATTTAAGCATAACTTTCAATTGTTAAGAACTTTTCCGAGTAACATTTTGCTGAATTTTCTGAAATAAGGGTACTTTTACAATTTTTATATTCTTTGACCCACCCATTATGCTGGTTGACTTGCAACCATTCTAAGTGTACCTAATATAATTAGTTACAATATATTTTCATTATCCCAAAATTTCAGGTTTCCAACTTCAAAATTGGTAAAGTTCAATACATTCTTCGTAAACCTACTTTCCCCCTTAGAGCTGGAAATTACTGATTCTCTTTCTTGATGCTTTTTCACGCTGTACAAAGAACTTACCTGCATATTTCAAGAGTTTAGGTTCAGTAGCTTCGGCTATACTTATACAATATTGAATAGCATCAGCAAAAAGAACTGAAAGGATTAGAATAGAATACATTGGTGATCCTACTAATCCCACTCCTACTGACATTATAAATGCGTGAAATTTGTGAGAATGGATGAATACAAACAGCTCAACTGATTCAAATGTGTGTTGATATATAGATAGATCATGACCTGGAACAACAGATAGGGTAGGTTCCCCTATTTTGAACCCCTATTCTTTCGTCAGTTTTGAAGTTGGAAACCAGAAGTTTTGGATTGATGAAAAAATATTGTGACTATTTGTTTAAAATGGTCTGTCACGAAACTCAATGTAACAAACCAAATTCTATGCAGACGAAGCCGCGGAAAACTGCTAGTAATTCATATTTTCAATTTTAAAATACAGTTACTGAAAAAATATGCCAAGTGTAATGAGTAAAAATACATTCGAGAATTATTTACCTATACAGAAATTCGCAAAAATAGTATAACTGTCAACTACGTGTCTACCCCGTGCATTGTTACAATAGACGCGACGCATAATGGCTTACTGTGTTGCATCAAGTTAATCTAATCGTGATAACTTTTAAACGAATCGTCCGAATTACTTAATGTGAAAGACAAGGTGTATCTATATCAAATACTTATAACGACAATTGCATCAATATTCTAAAATGTGCATTCTACAAACGTATCCAAGTCAATTGTATTTATGGCTCAGTATTTTGTATAAAGTAGCTCCACATAAGAGGTATATGTATGCTATCGCGGACTTTTATTCAGAACTATTTGAGATAAACAATCTTACGGTACATTATCTGCATGTAACTCCAACGGTATAGGCAGCGCACGCCAAGATAGCTCTCAGGGTGCAAGAATTTTTCCGACTTACTCAATACTTATCCATATATTATGACCAACATTACATAAAACCCTTGTAGCCTTTAAGTTATTCAGACGAATGAGATGTATTTATGTTAAGTTTCATCTGAATCCGTTCAGTCGTTTGAGCGTAAAAGAGCCACAACCATACATACATACATCCTCACAAACTTCCACTTTCATAATAGTATAGATACACATAGTGTTATAATATGAATAATATTCCGGAGAGGTGCATATGATGACATGCTCCAGGTTCAGGTGAAAACACCTTACCTCCTGCCTCTCATGTAGATCTTTGATTTTGTAGGTACGTGTGGCAGATACTCTGTGGAAAAACAACTAACCCAGCCAATGCCGTGCAGAGAGTTGAAGTAAAACCATCAGACACCTGTGCAACGTCTTGGATTAGGAAGACTCGTCCCACTATGAAAAGCAGAAACTAATTTCGTTACGACCAACCGATAGACCGGTTTCGGGGTACTTGCCCCATCATCAGTACCGGGCATGGTCTCTTCAGAACAGTGTGAACCGTCTGACTGTCAAGAACAAACAAATATAATTCCAGCTAGTCATGAACCCTTTCTACAGTTGATTCAGTGGCTTATCTACTACGCCACTCACAGACAGAGCCAGGAAACAATTCCATAAACATACTCTGGGGTGGGAGTTGAAATAATGATTAATATTCCAGAGACGTGAATATAACATTCTTCAGGTTCAGGTGAAAACACCTTATCTCCTGCCTCTCGTCTAGATCTACGACTTTATAGGTACGTGTGGCAGATATCCAATGGAAAAACAACAACTTACCCAGAAAATGTCGCGGTTTTCCACGCGGTGTGTATATATAAATATACAATATAAATACTCAAAACTACTACGTTACTACGTTACAACTAACGTAAGCGGAAATGTACGCTATTGCAATTCATACACAAGTCAATAAAAATATTTTCGGACAGTCAAGCGGCATTGGAAGCTCTTGGCTCCTACCGAGCAACGTCTAAATTGGTAACAAACTGCGAAAAACGACGCTCCTCGATAGGAAGAATTAACAGATTAGCTCTGGTATGGATTCCTGGCCATACTGGCCTGGAAGGCAATGAAGCTGCTAACTCTCTTGCAAAGGAGGGTGCTGCAAGCGGCTTCATTGTACCAGAACCTGTCCTTGGCATCACTTTGGGCTTTGCCAAACAAACACTGAACATCTGGATGGGAAGAAGATTTATGGACTTCTGGCAGAATCTTCCAGGATTGGCTCACTCCAAGGCGTTTATTCACCCTTCGAAGCTTGATTCTAAACAGTT
>WOGO01007765.1:0-10974 GCA_015342085.1 Leptinotarsa defecta
AAATAAACCTTTAAGGTATAGAGAATAATTGTTTTTTTTTTTATTACTTTGTAAAAGAGAGAGATGTTACATATGTCATTTTATTTTATTATAATCAAGTACAAAATATATTAGATGTTCCATGGGGAAACGACAGGTGACAGAACTAACCTGCAAGCACGTGTGTAAAATGAGCCTCAATAAAATAAATAATAATTCTAAATGAAGTTTGAATGAAAAATGAACAAGGTAATAAAACAAAGAACATAACACATTTCTAATTTTTCAACTTATTCCATTGTTCAATCTCATAAGTACTCAATGGAATAATTACTTACACATAATGAAGTGAATTTAAGAGTAGCGTAGATTTAGAGTATAATCTAAGTGTACAATTAGACAAGACATTTTCAAAATTTAAAGTGTATTTGATACAAAATCATATACTTGAAATGACTTTTGAATTCTTCATCTGAATAACGATAAAATACATTCTCATAATCAATAACACATGGCCTAAGTTTTGGGTTTTCACGATTGTAGTTTTGTAAAGTTGCATTCCACTCACCATCTAAACTAGATGTACTAGTTTCTGGAGCACTATTGCGACGCATCTACAAATCTCCAATTGCCGTATAAGACATTTTTTAATGTAAATAAAGTTAGTTTGTAATTATTGAAACTTATTGTTAAGGTTTGCGTTACCACATTAAAACTTCTACTTCATTTTTTCAACCTCGCCATTTGTAATATTCACATGAAAAAAATTCAAAAATTGCGCCAAAATATTCTCAACATCCACTTTGATCCATCTCTTCAGATAGGTCGTTGTGAGCTTGCCTTTAGCGAAAGTAATGACGTCGTGAGTGACGTTTTCGCCGCGAACTCAACGACCGCGGTCGTTATGTGGAACGATTAAAATGGTATATTGATCGTTGTGAGCAGTTAATGGAACGAACGGTAAGCATTATCTATCATATTACACAAGAGTAGTTCTCTCTCTCTCTCTCTCTTTTTCTATGTTTTTGGCTTTTGCTTCCATTCAGGCGCATTATAAGTCAATAGGAATAGTTTGTTCTGAAATAATTTGAGCGAATGATTTTTATCTCCAAAAAATAGGTTTTCATGGTAACCAGTAAACAATCCCCCCTCTCATTTCGTCAAAACATCTTGCCGAGTAAACTATAAGAGGTGGTCTCTTGGAAAAGGGTTTCATTTCAGTTCATTCAGTCGAGAAATTAGAGAGTTTTTGATGGTGCAGAAACTCATGAAAACCCATTAGACAGGGAAGCTATGGATTACACTGTAGAAGACCCCTCCCGATATAGAAGGCTCCGACACTCTGTCGAATGAGGCCCCTATATCCTCCGTTGAAAGATGAACAATTTTTTCATCCAACACACCCCAGCCCAGCTCAGCTCAGTCTCCATTTTAGAAAGGTTGCAAAATAAACTTCTCAGGATGCAGGTGGATGCTCCATGGTTCGAGCGGAATGAAGCCGTCCGCAGAGATTTGAAGCTGTTAACTATACGGCAGTCCATTCAGTCGAGGAATCAGAGAGTTTTTGAGTCAGCAGAAACTCATGATAACCCATCAGTAAGAGAAGCTGTAGATTTCACTATAGACGACCCCACTCGATTCAGAAGACCTATTCGCTCGGTTGAGTGAAGGCCCCACGACGTCTGTTGAAATGAACAGTTTGTTCATCAAATACATCAGTCAGGAAGGGGTACACAAGGCCAGAGCGGCATAGAGGTCATTGACCTTTATGTTGCCACCAAAACACCTTACGTTATGAACCATTCGTCCTCCTGACGAATCTCAGTTGAAAGGGTAAGGGAAAACATTTCCAAACTGATGAAAATGAAGATGACTATGATGAGGGATTTCATTTCGATCGTGAATATATTGAAAATATCAAAATTCAAAGGTATTGGCTATCTAATTCTCCATCTTTATACAAAAAACCTCTAAAACACTAGAAACTTTGCCTGCGCCGCCTGCTCTGAAGGTTTCGGTCACCAGGCGTGAACATGAACATTGATCTAAAAATCATAGCATGTAGGTATCTCCGCTATCGTCAAATCGATAAGGATTGTCTAGCTTTGTAAAAAACTTTTTCAACGTGAACATACTTGGCGTATTTTCCATCTAGTTAATTCCCAGATATTTCCCTTCCGTTACAAATGGAATAACCATACCATTGAAGGAAAGTGGTATTAAACAATCCAGATTCCTCTTTGTGGTGAAAAGTACTATCACAGTTTTGCTGTGGTTCGCTTTGCCATCAGTTGTCTGAACATAGTCCAACATTCTTTGGAGGATATTGCAGGCTACCCTTCCCGACGTGGTCCTTGCCAAGATGTCAATGGTGTCTATATATCCTTTTGCTTACTCTGGCACAGCTTATACCAGAGTAAGCGAGTAGATTACCTAAACCACAGCAAAACTACGATAGCCTCATTCATCAGAAAGAGGAATGTTGATGTAACACATCTTTACTCCAATGGTGTGGTGTTTCCATTTGTACCATTATATCGATAAAATGTTTCATCTGATAAACTCACGAGAAAAACCTTACCGAATTGTCAAAGGATGTGTGGAGTCTTGGAACTTAGAGCTCAAACAAATCTATATATGATTATTTTTAGTGTACAGAGACAAGCTTGCCATCAGCACCACGCACCCTCAGCGGAATGGAATTCCTTTAGATCTAATTTCGATTCACATCTTTCTGGAGAAAGGACAGATGGACAATAGGCATGATGAAAGATTTTGATTCTCATAATTTAGGTATATAGGTACCTAAAAACAGAATATTCCAATAATAATTTAAGTAATGAAGAAAGTGAAACAAAATAAGATATGTTTCGTATGTAAGAAATTAATCCCAATGTTGCAGGTGTTGTGTCAGTCAAAATCTTCGATAATATGCAATAAGCAATTTATTGGGGTTTTATTTGTTTTAGTTACCTACAAGTTATACCATTCTTGTTACATGGACTATTAATTAAGTGTACATATATAAATGTACTTTTAAGTGCTTGTGGTGTATGAAACATCCTCATGAACTCAAAAATTGCCCATGAGTTCAGTGAATAAAAATGCTTATTCGAGATAAACTCGAGATAAACTATAAATGAAAGATAATGTACTTGAAAGGTATAGTTTTATCATTTCAAAATTCAGATGAGCACAAGTCTTCATTTGATGCAAGAAACTTTCTCAACATCAACAAATGTATTCTCGCAAAATCAAGCCTCAATAATTTCCTTATTCCAAACTGCAAACACATCATTCTGGAAATGACCGCCAAATTAATGCCTCCAATAATCAACTACGACTTATTCCTGCAGTCATATTGAGTGGAGAGGGTGAGATCCGCCGGGTGGAAGAACTATTGAAAGCTGAAGGCTGTTGGTTCACTGATGGACCAAAAACATTCTTAGGTTTTGGTGCAGATGTAGGTATGAGGTTGCAGTGACATAGCAGACCCACGCAGCCTTATTTCGAAATCCACGAAATAAGGCCGCATGGCAAAGGCGAAAATCCACGCCTTGCCAAACAAACAATAAATGGACTGCAAGACGAGTTTCAGACTCCGGGCATAATTAATCTATCCGTATTGTCCCATTTGAATCCTATAAAGATTGGACTCTTGGAAAACATAACATGCCATCAACGAATCAGGTTCTCATTATTTGGCAGAGCACCATTCTGCCATCTGACCTGAAAGATCACTCATCAAATGAAATCGGCTTTGTTGAGAAGCTGGATTTTTTTGTTCTAGTCTGAATATGAATCACTCACAATGAACCCTCACGGGTTGCAATGGAGCTCGAGTAGATCCACTCATTTTAGGTTCACCTACCAACCGATCCAAGAGTAAACATTTTAGCGGATTCTTTTATCTTGGAGAATTTCAATGAAACGTTTCTGAAAAATAATACTAGATAAACTAGGAATACTTTTATTCATAACATAAATAAATTAGGTACACATATAAATATTAATTGTTGATCATAAAAAAACATTCTTTGGCCCGAAAAAAACAATTCATATAATTCATAAATCTAAACATCGATAATACTTTCATGTTTCTTAATATCTTGAGCATCAACTTTCAGCTTCTCTTGCATTTGTTTCAACATCTCTTGCATTCGACGAATCTATGGAAGAAATATTCATTAGGCATTTCACAGTGATTGGGATATGTTAGTTCAGATTATATTATACTCAGAGTTGAAAAAATGTATTGTTATTAATTTTGCTGTGGTATACCTCTATGTTGTTCTTTTTACATTTTTTTACAGCTCCTTGTATTTTTCATGCAGTCGTTTTCTAGGTTATCTTGTGCACTGTGATGTTTTCTGGTGTGCTGGGAATAATTATGGAAAAAATCGATTTGAATGAAAATTTTTGATTTTATACATGCTCCAAGCTTGATAACTAGATCGCTAGCACTTTTCATCTTCCCCTTGCATTAAGTTATTCCGTTTTATGTAATCTATATTTATGTATCTTAACGTATACATATCAAGATCCAAGATCCAGTAATATCGAGGAAAGTTGATATTTTACACGAACGTATTAAGTGCTAACTATTTGACTCGAACGTATCAAGTGCTGACTTTTTGACATGAACGAATAGTGCTCTGGTCATGACCTGAAGAGGAAAAGAACGCAAATTATTTGCAAAAAATTTATACATGTATTTTTTTTTAAAAATCATTTTTGAAAAAAGTGTTTTCCATTCACGAATATTGCAGTTGAGGTGAATGTCGATTTTCCCAGCAATAATTACATCAGACCCTTCATTTGGCTTGAAACTCTAATAGTAGTAAAATATTTTTAGGCCAGTTAGTCTTCGTTCTTTTAGTTAGTAAGAAAGTCAGATGAAAACACAATCACTGGAAGATCACGTTAAACTTTTAACGAACAAACATAGTTTTTAGATTCTGATCCATTCTCTTAGTCGACTTAGTATCGCAATATAATGTTGTAAGCTAAGCTATAAACCGTGGCAAAGAGCGCGCTCAGTTCGACCGACTATTTGCGGCTATCCTACGACTTCGATGGAATTCCGAGAAATTTTCCAACGCCTTCGATTGCCAAATATAAGCGCCATCTACTCGCCCTACGAGACAGTCAAGTGGAAGTTACAGTGCGGGGCGCGAAGTTTTAGTTAAAGTGTTTGTTGTATTTAAAGTAGAATAAAGTTAAGTTTGATTATTGTTCAGTGTAGTCAATTATTGGTCAAACCCACGGGGAAAAACGTAACAATATCTACACATGCAACACTATACGTGACTGTTCAAAAAATAAGGTGAATGTTCAAATTTCGCGAGCTACGTACATTCGATTAGCGATTTCTTAATATTTTAAATCTAAGCACACTCTTGCACATATGTTCACAATTTTAGCTGTTTAGCATGTTCAGGTGTGTTCGGCGATTTTCTGCTATAGAAAAAAATGTATCAGAGAATTTGCATGAAATTTAATGTGAAAAATGCAATTGAGTACTCCAGAAAAAGGTTTTCAAGTGGTACAAGCTTTTCACAGAAGATCGTGAAGATATGAATGAAGACGCTCGCTTTGGACGCCGTAGAACATCAACAACTGATGAAAATGTTGAGACAGTAAAAAAATTCTTATCAAGAATCGTCGAATCACTATTACAGAAGTTGCTGAAGATGTCGGCATATCGGTTGACTCATCCCTTGCAATGTTTTAGTAAATTTTGGACATGAAGCGTATGGCAGCAAAGTTCGTTCCAAAATTGCTGAATTTTGACCAAAAAAAAACCGTCGCTTGAGCGTCACTCAGGAATTGTTGAATAATGTCAACGGCGATCCAGATTTACTTGAAAGGGTCATAACATGAATATATATGGTTATGACATGGAAACCAAGATCAAAAAGCACGCCAAGTTCCATCAAATGTCAAGGTTTTGCTTATTGTTTTCTACGATTACCAAGACGTAGTGTACCTGCAGTTCTTGCAACATGGTCGTACGGTCAATAAGGAGTATTATCTTGAAGTTATGCACCGCTTGCTTGAAGCAAAATGAAGAAAACGTCCGGTTTTGTGAAAAAACAATTCATGGCTTCTGCATCACGTTGATGCTCATTCAACATTGCTTGTTCATAATTTTTAGGACAAAAACAACACCGGAATCATGCCTCAGCCACCGTATTCACCAGATTTGAACCTTCGCGAGTATTTCCTGTTCCCAAGATTATAGAGACCAATGAAAGACGGCGTTTTACGACGATTGAGGAGATAAAACCGAATCGCTGAGAGAGCTCAAGAACATACCAAAAAGTGTACATCAGAATTGTTTCGAAGATTGAAATAAACGCAGGCACAAGTGTATCATATCGATGGGTGACTACTTTGAAGGGAACAAAGTGATGAATATATAAATGTTTTTTTGAAAAAAAAAATTCACCTCATTTTTTGATCAGAGAGCGTAAGTATATGATTAGTGACAACTTTGTCATACAGTGTACCATTTCGAAAACATTGGTAAGTGTAGATATTCCTCACCAAAACTAGTTCGAAATCAGTCTCCGCTTCAATATATAGTTTTATTTTATTTTTTTCGGACAAAAATATGATTAAGTGAATACCCAAAAAAAAAAACTATCGCCTCTTTGCTAAAATTTTCGAAAACCGATGGTATGAGAATACTCATACCCACACCTATTTTCTGTATCAGTGTATGAGAAAACCTAGGAAAATGATATTCATATTGGCAGGCAAATATTCAAAAATTGAAATAATATTTGGTTTAGTTTGAAACGAAAACGGTCAACAAATATAAGGCAAATTGTGGGATTTGGGGTTACGTTTTCTACAAGTGACCTGTGCTACACTAAATGAAAGAAGTAAAAAATGTTTTAGCGAGTCGAAAAGTTTGAGAAAAGTCTGAATTGAGTAATTCAGGTAATATAACTTATATATGAGATATGGCTTGAAAAAGACATTATCTTCACTTCTACTTCTGTATTCAGGGTGTTCCAAATCAACCGGACTTCATTGCCAACTCCGTAATTATTGATGCTACGAATTCGGTTAAATGGGCTGACTAGTAGCATTCTCGATGCCGAAAACAAAAAAAAAATGACAGTCGCGTTTTCGAAATATTTCATAAAAGGATTCTTTTTTGAATGGAACACCCTATATTTTATCATGCATTTCGATTCGTGATAACATTCTCAATAACAAGTTAAAAAGTTAAAAATGAGCGACTTATGTGGCAATATTTTTTTCTTTCAGTAGTACAAAAAATTCTTTTGTTTTGGCGAATAAAGAGCTATAAAATATCGAGTAAATATTCAAAAACACCGCCTTCTTGTTGAACACATATTTGGGCCCTTCTCTTGACACTACGTGTTGCTTTCAACACAATCTGGCCAACAATACTTCTATACGGTGGTATTAATTATATGTATATTCTGTTTTATCGAATCAAACACATTTTTTTCCAACCGCAGTAATATGACGCTCCAGTATTTTCTATTCCGTACAAAAACGGCGTCAATGTTATCATTATAGCAGACATATTTTGATTTACAAAATAAATACGGCTGGTGGAATGGCGTCAAGATGGAAATTATCGTTTTGTAAATTAATACCAAATAGCTCAGTGGTGTCAAGTGAGTGGTACAACATGATCATCACGGGTTTCACGAATTCAAGTCCCATCGTAATTTTCTCTTTTAACTATTGGTTACAAAATATTGTCATTCGTATGAGTACCAAAATTGGGTGTTTGGACAATCCACAAAGAAATTTTTGGTACTAGTGAAATAAATAAATTTTTCTACAAAGTCACTCACTTTCAACTTTAGGAAGAAAGGTGATATGAGCTTTGTTGTTGAGAATGTTATTACGAATCGAAATGCATGATAAAATATCGGGTGTTCCATTAAAGAAAAACATTTTATGAAATATTTTGAAAACACGATTGTCATTTTTTTTGTTTTCGGCAATAATCACGGAGTTGGTAATTGTGCCGATTTAATTTGGAACACCCTGTATACATAAGGCATTATCGCATCAACTACATATCAGTTGAAATATTCAAGAAAATTATTTTTTTCTGTAATGAAAAGACCGATGTGAAATATATTTTCAGGGTGGAAAATTATTTTTTAATTATAAAATTGACAATTTTTTTGTAAAGTGAAAAATAGAGCTATGAGAACTGAATAAAAAACGAAAATGTCTATTAAATGTATCCTGAGTAAGTGCTCAAAGACCCTTTTTCAAATACATCATTGTGCACAGTCCTTATATCGATAGCTTGCACTTTTTTCGTTATTTTCCGTTATAAGGTGTTTACATCAGCATAACGGTCTTCAGGTATATATTTTATTCTTCAAAAAAAATGTCCAGAGGCAAGCTTAGATACCCGGGAAGACATTTTATATAAATTGTTCCTACTTATGAGATGAATTTGATCCAAGAATTCGTTCTATAAAATTTTAATCAAAATTTTACAGTGCAACAAAAATATTGTCTAAAAATTGTATTAAACTGCCAACGGGCTGAATTCCATCTATACTTCTCACTTCCCTTCTTCATAAAAAATCCTTCAGCTTTTTGACCTCATGATTAGAAGAACATTGAAAATTGTGAGTAAAAGAACGTACGTATGAATATGTTTTTTTTGAAAAGTGCACTTATTTCACTCAAAAGGAAAAATTATATAGTAAAAAATTGTTCGATTATTATTTTCCTACACCCTCCCTCGATGAGAAGTTGTTGGGATTATCAAAAAAAATCTTTATTATTAGCAAGGAAAATAATTTGTGATAACTTTTTATATGAAAGAATGTGAAGCACTTAGATATCATAACATAATGAAAATAAACTTTGTAAACACGACTAAATTTATATAAGATAGGCTTCATTGCCGGAGTCACGATTGTGGAGAAAACATCCGGACCAGAAGGCGGTGGTCGAATGGAACCTGAACTACCGCACGTTTCGTCTGCTACTGCGGCAGCCATCATCAGCGGTTTATGCGTTGACTGTAGTAAGGCAATGAACGTTGATGTCAGCCGCAGTAGCAGACGAAACGTGCAGTACTTCAGGTTCCATTCGACTACGGCTTACTAGCTCGGACTTTGTTCTCTTCAATCACGATCCCAGTTTTGACAACATAATTACAAACAAGATAATTTATCACCTCTTCATCTTTTTGTATGAGGAGTCTATCCGTTTCTGAGACGTCAGACTCGTATGGAGCCGAGTCTCGCTTGAGTTTTCTGCAATGATATAAAACTGATTAATTTTGAAATTTGATTGAAATATACAACGAAAATAATTACCCTCGTTCTCTGGCGTGTTGTGAGATTTGTGATATACATTGTGCTCGGAAGTTCTCATAATGCACGTCTTCGGTAACGTCCTTCAAATCTTGCATATGTGTGGAAATCAGCATGGTGCGCAGTTTATTGAAGTCGCTGTGCTTAGGATTTTCCACTGAAATTGAAATTTATTTAGCTGAAATAGTACAAATACTTTGATATGACGGCATTATATGTCAATAACTTGTACAACGACAATACAATAGTTTGAATATTATGTCAAAGTGAAACGATTTGTTATTGTGCAGAAAATTCAAAACATATAACCAATAATATACAAAATATTACTTAAGAAAGTTCTATTGTTCTAACCATCGACTACGCCCCAAGGATATTGTCTTCCACGAATTTTTTTTCCAGCAATTTCGAGAGTTGTGTTGCTGCCAACTACAGCAAAAGGAATGCTTGCTTTCAACTCCCTATCTTGCTGTTTGAATTCTTCATCCTCATCGCTGTCACATTCAGGAAATTCATACATCTAAAATGCTCCATTTATCAAGTAGGGTTTTTCAAGAAAAATCTCTGGTCATACCTGAATATCATTATCTCTTATATCGTTGAGGATATTTTTCTTCAATTTGGCAACTTCAGTAGTGGTTAATGTATCCGCTTTTGCTATTACTACTACAATATTAACTTTACGGTGCAGTCTCTTCATTAACTCAAGGTCCATTTGCCTCAAACTGTAAAATAAGAAACAAAAAAATTAAATTATTACCATGATGGTGCTAATGACATTTTGAGGAATCTCAGAAGAAACAGTGTATTATTCAAAATGTTTCTAAGACAACAAACACATACACAATTTTTGGTGACTTTGCTTTGAGTTTGACTTCAGATATGTGAAGGTTCAAATACAGGTACAAATACAGAAAAGTTCAAATACTGCATCATGATTCTCCATACTATTTCTGATGGTCTGAATGAAAAGTTTTTGGACTAATTTATTCATATGAAGAGTTACCATAGCCACTATCTCTGGAGACCCTAGGTCGAGCCACCTGAAGTTGATATTGACCCCAAGGCCAGAGATGACAGTCGATGACCTTACGGAGGAGTCTCCTATATACAGCGAGGCTACCTCCTCCTTAGCGGGGAGCAGATGGACCTCTGAAAGCAACTTCAAATCCAACAACTGTCTCACGAACAAGGACGTTGGAAAGAAGGTAAAAATAATACAATGCAACACTATGTCGCCACCTCGATGTATGTATTGGGGGATGCAATAGCTTTGATCCACGAGCTCTGGATAATAAAGACCAAACTTACTGGTTTCAGTAGCCTAACTGGTCAAATTTTCAGCTTACCAAGCAATCCTGACAGAGGTCCTGACTCCTGGCAGTAATGAAGAACTGGAAAGGTACACAGTATCTATCCAAAACAAAATAGACACTGCCTACAAGGAATCCTGTCCGATGGGGATGGTTCAAACAGATGGCACAACCAATACATGTGGTGCTCTGAACTGGAACACCTCAGGAAGACAACGAGAATGACCTTTAACAAGGCAAAACCTACTAGATTCGAAGAGGACTGGGATATATATAGAGCCAACCTCAGAGAGTTAAAAAAAGTCTGCAGACAAAAAAAAGAGAAGCCTGAAGAGCCTATCGTG
>WOGO01007766.1:0-10973 GCA_015342085.1 Leptinotarsa defecta
TATATATATAGCGATTCCATATACTATCGGGATATGTCCTCCATGAATAATAATTGTACGTTATTTTAAATACGTTAAATATATATTGTACCTACTGAAACACATTTCTTTTATTTTGCAAAGTGTTAAAGTTTCACAATGTTGAATTAGTTATCATGGATTTTCATCACGTATCGACCAATTTCTTCACATATGTCAACTAATTTATGGAATTATTTGGAGAAACGAAACGTATACCAGTATTACAATTGGGAATTAAATGCGTACTGTATCAAACACCTTCAATTATTCGAAAAATGATTGAACAAAAAGTATTTGCCAGTTGGACAGCGTTTTTTCCAATCCTCGAAACAGTTCTGATATGCACCTTTTGGTATGTCCATGAGCTTTCTGAGCGATTCGGTTTTCATCTCCTCAATTGTCGCAAAACACCGTCCTTTCATGGTCATCTTCAATCTGAGGAACAGGAAAATATTGCAGGGGGGCAAATCTGCTGAATACGGTGGGTGAGGCAAGATGACGGTTTTTGGCAAAAAATTACCAACAAGCAATGACGAGTGGGCAGATACATTGTGATGCAAAAGCCATGAATTGTTTTTCCGCAATACCTGACGTTTTCTTCGTATTGCTTCTCGCAAGCGGTACATAACTTCAAGATAATACTCCGTATTGGCCGTATGGTCAAGTGGCAAGCACTCCTCATGAACTACACCAGTGAACAAAGCCTTGATATTTGATAGAACTT
This sequence comes from Leptinotarsa defecta, assembly GCA_015342085.1. NCBI lineage: Eukaryota > Metazoa > Arthropoda > Insecta > Coleoptera > Chrysomelidae > Leptinotarsa > Leptinotarsa defecta. Next base: position 746 of record WOGO01007766.1, read on the forward strand.
AGTGTGCTTTCTTTGGGCTTAGCTCTCCCAGGCCCTTCCATTGGGACGATTAGACTTTCGTTTCGGTGACAACGTCAATCAACAATTCTTGAGCGATACTCATGCGACAGTGTTTTGGTCAAAATTCAGCAATTTTGGAACAAACTTTGCTGCTACACGCTTCTTACCCAAAATTTCCGAAAAAATTTCATGGAATGAGCCAAACGACCTGTATCTGTAGAGTAGGGAGGGTGAGTGTAATCTCACAGCACATAGGCCCCTGTGACCCACTGTACATCCCCCCGAGGAGTTGTCCTCCTAGGTCATCGTCCATCCTGTCCTTTCCAGGACCGTGAACAGGTCACTAGGAGACATCTTTATATTGGCAGGTGTAGGCCAAGACTTGCCGACTCTTTGGCAACCTTGAGGTGTCTCACGGTGGCCGCAGGTTTTTCATTGGACTAAACCAAAGTTTGATACCTTGTATTACAAAAAATATGTTAGTAGCAACAAATCAGTTTCATGCGATCTTGAAAGATACAATAGGCACCCCTAGCATTGAGTGAATCTTTAAACACCTTTCGTTAACCAAGTTAGCATCAACAGGTGATTACTAAGATGGTTTATGCCAGAAGTAATGCCACTAATGAGCATTGCAGTCTTTCTTTTGCAAATAAAAACAATTAACAGAAACTGGAAAATGTTCGACTGTATAAAGACTATCTATTACTAGAGTGGATGGTTCATTAACTATGGAACCAGAGAATTAACTTCACAGCAAAAGCAAAATATTAGGGTTTGTTTTTTCTACAGTGAATATAAATATTCGAGAAGTTCCATTGTAAGATTTTCACTAAACAGTTTTACAAAAACGCAACACGTGTTTCGCTTTACAATAGCTTCTTCAGGTATGTATATACTATATATAGACACTTTTACCATAAAAGAATATGTATTCACATGATGTGACAACACCGCACAAAATCATTTCATTTATCCCCTTACTAAAAGTTAATGGAATAGAAAAATGAGGTGTTTTGGATACTTTGTCACTTTGTTGGAACCACTAAATCATTACTGAAAGATAATTATTCATTGAAATGAAGGTGTAGGTGAACATCAGAATAGTGAAAATTGTGGGACAAGCTGTCAATACTATTTTTGATACAAATTCTGTCCCCAAACATTCTCCATGACCCGAGATCACTTTAAAATTTTGATGTCATTCATCACATCATCATTCAGTTCCTGATTGAATCTTTGTCCTACAGAAAAAATTTGTATTTACAAATTTTTCTCAGATACTATATCCTACAACTACTTTCTTATATGGCAACGCTGGATGACGAGTGGTTTATTACATTACTTTCAACACCCATTAAATCATAACAATTAAACCAAATAAAAAGTTATGAACTACTACTTCAGCTTTCAACCTTTTTTAAGATCATCACTTCAACTGAGAAAGGAAAAAATCAAATTTAAAAACTTCAGGATTACTACATATCAGACAAAGAACCCCTGAATTAGAATAAAATTGAATCAACCGCAGTTTTCTTTATAAGTAACATTTTATAAAACGTAACAAGTTAAATTCAAATTCTACTTTGCTTTGGAATGAGGAGAGAAAATCAAAATAAATATAGATAAAATGGCGGCGCAGAAATATCTGACATGTTTGTTTTTGAGAGTTTCCACAATAAAACATACTTCCAGAACAATTTTCAAAAAATGTCATTGTAAAATTAAATTGAATTACTCACATAGTATAAATTCTGGATGAAAATATTCCAAATGGGATAAAATGACAGGGCAATCCACAACGATGACCAACTCGCGTCACGTGGTATGAACTAAGAACTGACAAATATAAATTAGTCCACTATGGCCATCACTGTCATCGTTGCCCTCATGTCAATTGCCAATCATGGAACCAACACTAAGTGATGTCTCTGATGTTCTAACTGATAATAACCCAGTATTATTGTAGGTATGTGTATATAAATATATCTATGTTGAAATTAATCAATAATATTAGTAACATTATGTGAACAAAAAAAAAGATAAATTTAAAAAAGTAGAAAAATGATTACCGTAAACTCGTTACAAAGATGTTTAGTTCATCCAAAGCAGTTTCTTTCATGAAAAAAAAACCTTCGAAACAATTCTTGTAATCCCATGTTCACATTACTGTAGTTATTTTCCTTCTACCTCCTTTAATGAGTTCCTCATACTTTTAAGCTCAGTGATGGAGAAACAGAAGAAGACCAAAAAGATTTTATTTTCAAAGTAAACTTATCTCATTCAAAAATCATCCCTTTTCAACCTAATTTGAACAAGTTATTTTTGAAATAACATCTGATTAGTAGGCATGATTTTGATGCCTGAAATTTGTCACGTGTTTCAACTAGTACAATACGTTTCTTTTAATTTGCCGCGAGTAAATGTGAATACATTTTCGTACTATCCCATTCTAATAATGATTGACTATTAGCATGTGATATTCATGAAAAAATGGTATTATTCGGAATACGGTTTCCTGAAAATAGTTGAATCTTACATCAACTAAATAAATGTTAAAAAAATAAAAGCTTCCTAACTACTACTGACCAGAATATTTCACAGCTATAACCTGGAGAATATACGAGGTCTGTTAACAAAATAAGGTGAAAATTAAAATTTCGCGGGCTATGTACATTTATTATCGATTTTTTTCATTTTTTTATGTTGGTTCACTCGTCTCGAACATATGTTCACAGTTTCTGCTGTTTAGCATGTTGAGTTTGTTGGTGAGAAGCATTAATGTTAGAAGTGTTTGACATGTTCGACGATTTTCTGCTATCGGAAAAAATGCATTAAAAAATTCACACCAAATTTTCTGTAAAAAATGGAATTGAGTGCTCAAAAATACTTGAAATGTTGACACTGGCATATAATGATTGTACTCTGAGTCAGTAGATGTTTACAAGTGATACAAGCTTTTCACAGAAGGTCGATGCTCGCCCTGGACGCCACAGCACATCAACAACCCCGAAGAAAATGTTGAGAAAGTGAAGAAAATTGTTATAGAGAATCGTCGAATCATCAATAAAGAAGATGCAGTAGACAAGTTAACTTTTGGTTAAAGTGACGTAGTGCATTAGGAGTACTTGCCACATGGTCGTGCGGTCAATAAGGAGTTGAGTTCAACTTAGTTCACATTAGGTTTACTACGTTTATTATATATCTTTCTTGACAATGACCGGAACTGTTTATTATTGAAAAGTACCTGAATCATGAAAATTTTCATTTATTTTTCAGAAAATGTAAATGATGAAATACCGTGAAAATCATATGAGTCTACTTCTCTAAGTTTGTAAATATTTTTTCCTAATGACAAGAACTATTCTGTTCAAAAAGATTTTTGTTTTTCTCAAAACAACATAAAAGTAACCGATGTACCTTTTAATAATCAGTTCAAATATTCCAAATTGACCCGTTACACACTAAGTATTTTCATTATTTCTCTCATCCCAATAAGATAAAACAAAATTTTTAATATTATCTGAAAGACCTATCCTGAAGTATTCGATTTTGAAACTAGGGACACACCATGACGAAAGCTTTAGGTAAGTCAAAAAACAAAAACTGACTGTTTTTTCGAAAGCCGTGTTGGAGATTACACAATACATTATTATTTTTCAAATGATCCGTTATTCCAGTCGAAATAATTTTTTCGAAAACAAGAAATGCAGAAATAGAATAACTGTAAGAAACACTTAAGATGTCATTGGTTCATGGAATTCTTAAATACTAGAGACCTTTTTTAATTTTCATGAAGTCGTTGATTTTCAACGAATTATCAACCGCTGACAAAAATTCTGTGAAGTGAAGACCCCTTTTATTCAAGCCGGTATCCAGGCCGGGTGGTTCGGATAATCACGTAAAAGGGGCAATGTACGTAAAAAAACGAAAGGCCTTCCGAAGAAGAGGCCACTTGAAAAATTCAGAGGTTTTCAAAGAAACAAAAAATGAGTGAAAAGATTAGGGGGAGCAGCATCGCTTTTTGCAAGAGTGCTGCGCTCACGCACGACAACTCTTGTTGAATGTTCACACGAGAAAATTGGCCAAATGCACCCGAGAGGGAAGCAACGGCCATACAAAAGGGACGAGGAGGTGTTTTACTTCGATACTGACAGATGCAGAGACAAGTTAACTTTTGAGCATTTTCATTTCTAGTCACAGGTCACGGAAGTTTTAATTTATATGAAAATTTAAATATTGTTTATTAACAGTTAGTATCATTGTATATAGACTAACGTATACCCAATAGGAACTATAGATTACCTGAAGTTGTTTTATTACTAATGAGCTGGCATCAATAGCAAGTAAGGTTTCAGAGAAAAACATTTGGAAAGCTCAACGACCGGTGAAGTTAGGTTATTAATCAACATGTCATAACTTTCAATTGAAACATTTGGAAGCATATTTTTTGGATCGCATTACACTTGATACCAGGCAAAAATGAGTTCCAGTAAGTAAATCACTGAATTTTCTCATGCTTTATACAACTTTCATGACCAATTATTCCTGAGAAAGTTCAATTAAAAACTTATTATTTTATGTGAAACAGTTGAGAGAGATCCAAAGAAGCGAAGGGTGAAACCAGTGGAACAAGCGTGCGTTTTAGATTTTGACGAGGAGAGCTCCGACGATAGTGATTTTAGAATTGAAGATCACCCAGAAGTTAGCGATGACGACGATGACTCCTTAGACAGTAAGGCAGGAGATAATGGTGATGAAGTTTTTGAGACTATTTATTTCTACTCCAAACCCTTTGAATCGTTTTGTCATAGATGTAACTTTGTTTTAGATGATGCCAGTAGTGATGACGATGAAAATTTAACAGATGGATCTGATTTGGATGAGTTGAGAAATCTGAGTCTCCCTGACACAAATGGAATCGGTTCTTTTTCTGATATTATTCGGCAAGCATCAGTTCAATCCAAGATGAAGGTAATTATTTACAAATAATATACAAAACTTCAATACTTTCTCAAAAAAATATTTAACGAACTCATGTAGTGTGTCTGCTGATCATGAATTTCAATTCAAAATGTGCTGCTGTCTCCTCTTGGAAATACGTACATTCAAATGCTGAAAAATGGATTATTTCAGGAACTCACTTTTAATGTAATGGACTCACTTTTAGTAAAATGACATCCTATTTTCACTGTCATATTTACTGATGACACTAACTTGATTAGCGAAAGAGTGTTTTTGTTGTGGTGTGAGGAAAGTTTTTGGATTCGTTTCATGTCAGAGTACCTATCAATATTATTTTTTTTATGGGTTATGGTTTCAGCTTTGAACGGCAGAATTTCTGAAATTAAATTGGGGCGCCAAGTTTTGACTTCAGATTTCTGGTCTGCGTGACTACGTAACTCCAATACATTTTTTCTTTGTATTCAATTCTTGTATCCAAATAATTATTATAATTGTTCTTAAATTTCTTGCTTCCATTTATTTTTACAGTTTGATGATAAGGATGCACAAATACTCATTTGCTGCGGTTGCTTAGGGGATCAGAGTGACGGGGTTAATGAAATTGTCGAATGTGATGGATGTGGAATTACAGTACACGAAGCTTGTTATGGTATTTCGGAATCTACAAGCATTGCTAGCACAGATTCTCTTTCACCAACTACACCTTGGTTTTGTGAGTCTTGCAAAGCTGGTAAGTGCTTGTTTAGTTGAATTCTTGATGATTGCTTCATGTCCATTTTATCTACTTTTATCTCTATGTCAAAGGTATCAAAGAACCAGTTTGTGAGCTCTGCCCCAACTCTGGGGGCATCTTCAAAGAGACAGACGTAGGGAAATGGGTTCATCTCATATGTGCTCTTTATGTACCCGGAGTTGCTTTTGGGGAAGTAGACAAATTAACCAGCGTAACCCTATTTGAAATGCCATACAGTAGGTGGGGTGCCAAAACTTGTTCTCTATGTGATGACGAGCGCTTCGCCAGGACAGGGGTTTGTATAGGTTGCGATGCTGGAATGTGCAGGACCTACTTCCATGTCACTTGGTAAGTATAAATAGAATTTCATTTCTTGTTTTCTCAATCACTTGTTTATGAGCAAACATTATACTAATATTTCGTACTAATACAAAATATATCTTGTTAATAATAAAATCGATAATTCAGGTTTTTTAAATGTTTTAGTAATTTTTTTTCAAATGCAGTTCAATCAGATGAATGAAGAATTGTAAACATCTTTTGACAATACTGACAAATACCTACAGTCGTGATTTTTTTCAAAATTTCATTATGATTTATATTTATATGGAAATATCAGTAATATTTGGTTTTTGGACTCAAAGGTATTTTTTAAATCATTTTCAATTTTGCTTATACATGTTTTCTGTTGATCACAATTCTAAGACAAAAACTTGTCGCTCTCCTCTAGTTTTGAAGAAATGGCCACTCAAAAGTGAAAACTATTGAAAAATTGACCATTCATTTTTCATAAACTCATAAAGGGACATATTTTTCCATAATCGAATGTTACGGATCAGTATTCTTCCATTTCAAATTTTTCCACATATAAAAAGTTTATCTTTCACCAAGATAAACAATATTGTTGTTTTGCTCAGATACCAGTTTCATAATTGTATACATTATGCCCTACGCTTGCCAAAAGATGAAAAACAGTTTCTGGTTAACATATCATTCATAACTGTTTTAGTGAAATCATGAAATATGACATTCATTCAAAGACCCTTTCTGGTACAGAAATTGTCACAAGCCACAGAGTAAATCTAAAAGTCAAGTTACAGATAATAAAAATATACTTACATCACGTAATTAAAATATAAAACATATTAAAATTTTGTTGAATATTCAGAAGGGTCATAAAATGAATGTCTAGAAAGAAATTTTTTCATGATGTTTGAAATTGGGATTGGATTCCTAATATGTACAGGTAATCTGTTATATGTAGATTCTTTTACCAATTGAAAGTGGATCATTTGACTTTATTTGGAGGTTATTTTGGGTTGGATTGATGAAGTGGTTACATGTAGTTTGTAAATTCGTGTATATCTACATGTCTGTGATGTTTGCTTTTGATTTTATTAACATAACAGCAACTTCCATTATGTACAGGCAGGCCAAAGGTTGAATATTTAACTCTAATTATCTTATCATCATTTTTGAAAGGATCCAGTAATACTTAAATTCCATGCAAGTAGGTAGTTGATTTGTATTTCATCATCTATGTATCTGGTTTTTGTAAAATAATACCAGATCCAGGAGGTATGCCTACCACCATGTTTGCAATCTCATTTTTTGAAGATATACCGTCCTGTAAACTGATTTATTCTACTACCATTCATCGTAGCTTTTAAATATGCTCATAACACTTCAACCTCAACCAAAAGAGTTGCTGATGTTTGACACAGACATTGAATTCTATATTTCTCTAGATCCCTCAGACATGAACAACTGGATTTAACATTGTTTATTTTTAATGGCTATAGAGTACTGTGACTTTGTATACCAGAAAAAAAATCTCAAAAACCATTCGGTCTTTAGGACATGTAGGCACTTCAAATCGTTCATTTTGTCTTCATCAACAATTGTAAAAACGCTAAAATTGTGTATTTTATTAATTTTTGTGGTATGTTAATCACAAAAACTGATTTCCCACCTTCCACATGGGTAACTAGTATATTTGCAAACTCTCCAAATACACCAATTAATGTCAATACCACTATGTTTAATGAAATTGTCTCATTTAGTGCTTCATGAATAAATTTCAAAACATCGTTAGATGCTTTTTTAATTCAGTTCAATTATGTAGTTCTAGTAATATTTTGGATAGTACTTTCATAAATCTCAAATCCATAACCACTTAACAAGAGTGAGTAGCTCCCAAAAATTCCACCTTTCTCGAACTAATTTGACTAGTACGAGGAAGTCTTTATTTTATAAAGGTTTGAATGAGTATAACAAACTCCCACTTTCGTTGAAAGATTCAATAAATGTTTTCCAAAAAAAAAAATCATGAACTATATAAAATCTCATCCCTTATTTTCTTTTTTCTGTTTGGTGATATATTTGTTATGTATATCCTCATGTTGAAACCATTCTGGAATCATTGAGAAATGCGTTTCTTTTCTTTTGATGGTAAAACACCCTATAGTCTTATCTGAGCTTCAATCAAGTTAGGGCTGTAATAGAAAAAAAAATCCAGAATTGTAATATACCACTTGTTAGTTTCAGTTCTGGTTTATCTTTTTGTTTACATTGTTCGTACTCACTTGTGTTATGGTTTTTCAATATAGTTTTTTCCTACTATAATCATGTATATTTTTGGGACATTAAATCGTTATTAATATTATAATATAGAATCGTATCAGTGGTCAGATACATAGAATTTATTGAAGCCTGTTTGTTTAGTAATAGTTCATATAATAAATTGATGGATGTAGCCGTTACTAAGTGCTAGAGATCATCATGAAAAAAATAAGAAATACAACTTTCTATGTTTTTTACCATGTTTAATTTGTAACTAGGGTTACTTCAGTTTCATTCTATAAGGACATTTTCAAACAATTACAATAAACTCATTGTAATTTTCAAACAATTACAATAAACTCATTGTAATTGTTTGAAAATGTTCTTATGGGACGAAACTGCAGTAACATTAGTTACAAATGAAAAGTAGTAATAAAACATAGAAAGTTTTATTTCTCATTTTTCATAGTTGGTATAGTTTTTTCATAGGGTAAGTGACAACATCAAAATGTACTCAACTTTGTAATGCTCTTTACTCATGGGGTTGCTTTAATTTGATGAATAGCGATTCTGCATTTTTTCCAGTGCACAAAAGGAGGGTTTTCTGTCAGAAGCACATTCCGAAGAGGTAGATCAAGCTGATCCTTTCTACGCCCACTGCAAAATGCACTCTGACAAGACCTTGGTGAAGAAACGAAAAAGGAACTACCAAGCTCTGCAGTTGCGAACGCACTATAGGAAGTACCAGTTCGAACAAGAGGGGCACAGTGATAGTCCAGAGCAAGTGAGGATAAGGAGAAAGATGGACAAGCAGAAAGTGCACTATCTCAGTTATAAGGCTATTAAGCTGCCTCCTTGGGGTAACTTTAATATCATATATTATTCAGTTCAGTTAGTTAATGATATTTTCTGAGATATTTTTTCTTTTCTTAGATTCTTACATTTCCTTGATTTTTTTATGCAACTTATTTTTTCCTTACAAGGTTTCATTGACAAAAGTAAAAAAATCGCTTGAAAGTAACCTCAAAAAGATGTGGCTTACAAATTTCAAATTGAAATTCATGAACAGCAAAAAAATATAATTGACCAAGAGAAAAATATTTCAAGACATGAGTTATATCTCTACAAAACTTGTTGTAGTGCCGACACAGAAGATGCCGAGGCTGCTAACGACAAGTGCTTCTGCTTGTCGCAAACTGCTACGCAAAGCAGAACTGATGGGAATCAACACGATCGCTCTGGAAATGCAGGAGAGTCAGGCAGCAGCTCTAATAGACGTGAGGAAGAAGTGGCACATCCCGCCCGCTTTCACCGTCGAGTTCATAGCATACTATCTGGACCGCAATGACAGACTGAAGGAGATGAAGACAAGCTTGGAGAGGTACATGGAAGAGAACAAGGTGTTGCTTGCGGACCAGCAACTTTTGAGGGTTAAATATGACGAAGTAAGTCTTTCCAATTATTATTTATAATATACAGTATATACACATATATACATAGTATATACAAAGTGGTCCAACGAAAAGTATGAACCTTGCTTTTCTCCTTTTTTTGCAACTTAACGCAAAAATGCTCGGACAGGTCAATTTTGCTTTTGAGGGGGACACATTTTAAATGTATTTTTCTACCTGTGCCTTCAACCCCCTAGCGAGGGTGAGTAACAACCCTAAAATTGTAAATGGAAAGTGGGGTCGAGTGATATATCATTTGAAAGGGCACAAAATTATCTCTCCAATGATACCTAATTTGTTGTATTTCACTCAAACATGTAGGAATTATGAAGAAAAACAACTACAACCCAGTACTTTGAAATGTGTAATTGACTTAGTAGAATCCTACTTCAGCAAGTGCTGAAAATGTGACCTATTTGCTTCCATACAATAATACAGATTTTGTTCAAATCTATTCCTAACATTCTGTAGCATATTAGGTGCACTCTGCTGTAATTCGTTGGCGAAAATTTTCTAT